>CM017558.1:10971005-11111005 GCA_007844125.1 Sinonovacula constricta | reverse complement strand
ACACGTATTTATATCAGAAATAGAAAAATAAATAAGTATTAAATGTAGCGTCGTCTTCTCCTTATAGTCCCGCAGCTGAATATGGTTACCGAGCACCCTACCCCACCCCCACCCCCTAAAACCAAGGACTTTTTTTCAATGTTCATTAGGGTGTTAGGGTCAAACAGAATATTCAATGTACCCAAGTAAGACTCATTTGGGCTATATAAAACCTAATAGTTGCCATAGCAACCATCATGAAATTTTGATAGGAGGGTATGTTTAGAAAAATGCCTATAACTAATCCAAAAATGGTGATAGTAGTATACAACTGGTATGGTTATTATGGTCATATGTCAATTATGCAAATTAGCACTTATCAATAATCATAAATTTCAATGCGAATAAAAAATACTTTATTTTTGAAAAGTCGATTTTATTCATTTAAAAGCAATTTTCAAACAAACTCAACAGTTTTTAAAGTTATATACATACCCCTACTTATCTAAAACATGTTGGTCTAAGTGTCATATGAGTTGGTTCATTTTGTGATTTTTTATTATTTTTTTCAATTATTTTCGTCCAAATTTTGCTTAATCAATCTTAATGCATAATTTAGCTAGAAGTAAGTTTATACCTATACATAACTTTGAAGAATAATTTTTGCATCATTCCTTAAGTGGAGGCTATCACTAAACTTAGATTTGAAATAATTTATTCTGCAAATTAGCTAAAATGAATATTCATATATCTTAATGAGAATCTAAAAATAGACTTTATTTTTGAAAAGTTGATTAGATTCTTTTTATTTAGAAGCAATTTTCAAACAATCTCAACAGTTTCTAAAGTTATATACATACCCCTACTAGTTTACACATGTTGGTCTGAGTTTCATATAATTTGGGATTTTTTTATGTTTTTTTTATGGTTTGTTTTATTATTTATGAATCTTAATGCCTAATTGGTTAGAAGTCGGCTTGTAGCAAGCCATAACGTGGAAGAATATTTTTTGATATCGTTCCTTAAGTGGAGACTATCGATAAACTTAGATTTAAAATTACTAATTATGTAAATTAGCCAACATGAATATTCATGCATATTAATGAGAAACTAATGATAGATGTCAATTTTGACAAGTTAATAAGAATTTATTTCATTTAAAAGTCTTACTTGAACAAACTGTATTGTTTTAAATGTTTAGTAGGTAGCTCTCTTAGTCTGATACGTGTTTGTATAAGTTTTGCATGAATTGTTACATTTTATTCTTTTTTTTTTCTTTTTTTTTTTACATTTATTTGGTCTGAGTTTTCCTCATTCATTTTTAACACACAAATATCTTAAAATCCTTCTTATAACTATTTACGGAACATGGAAAAAACAGTCATTGACTAATCCTTTGATGAAGGCAATCATTAAGCTAAGATTTAAAATAATTATGAAAATTAGTTCTCATGAATATTCAAACCCCTTAATTGTGAGCCTACACTATGCACTTTAACACTTAATAAATTTTCTAAGCATTAAACTAAAAATCTTTCTGCGTACAGATAAAAGTTTCCAGTAATTGTCCTTTTAGAGATTTTATGTTACACCTTTAAGGTTCTAGAACTGTAATGGTGACCTTCCACAATCTTTATAATGATACTGTTTCTTGAATCTATACTATAAAAAACATTGTGTGGTGAATTTTTAAGGAAGTTAACCGTTTGAAACTTAAGTTATGTGCATTTTTATAAAGTGACCCTTGATTTTCAAAAACACCGTAAATTGTGCTGGGACAAAAAATGAAAAAGTACTATTTTTTCAAATTCTACTGTTCTATATTCATATTTTAAACAATTTTCCTGTTACACAATCATGTTATGATAAATCAGAACAATAAGATTACAATTTGGACAATTACTTATCAAAATACAGAGCTTTGCATACATGTACCCCCAAGCAAAAATCCGAGTTTTTTGGGTGTGTTTAAAAATTTACTCTATCTATAAAAGCAAATATCTCAAATCTGAAGCTAGTTAGACTCATACAACTAGTTTTAAAATTTTCTGCAATATGAACTGCCCAGAATATGAGATTTTAAAGGCATTTTACCGTTCCTAATAAAACTTATAAGAATTTGTAAAGGTTACTATAATGAAACTGCAAGAGAAATTAAAGCGAAAAATAACGTCAAAATGGTCAATTACAGATTATACTTCTTTATACAAAAAATCACCTACAGTTGGTATTGGAGATGGAAATATGTATGTAAAACTCTGCATTATCACATGAAAACCTTCTCTTTACTGATTTTGGCTGGCTTGAGGGAAATATTTGAAATTAACCACTTTACACGTTTTTCGTAAAAAAAATTCCGACAGTTTAGTAATAACACTCTTTTGGTATTGGTGACACTTGGTTTTCCCTCACAGTTATGACCCCTGAACACATTTAAAAGTCAATCCTGGCCATCCAGAGAAAATATCAGACGAAGGTGAGCGAGCGTCAAAACCTGATACGGCGGTGTTTTCTGCTGTTGTCATTTTGCATACACTGTTTGCCACCAGAGTGTGTAATGTTGGCATGTTTTGAGCCTTAGCTTTCAAATAACGCTGATTATTGTATATAGCCTTTGCACAAAAATAGTGTTCCATTAGTTTCACTGACGACAATAACAAGCAAAATACAAAGACCTCAATGCTTGGTGAAATGGGTAACCCAATGACGTCATGGAAAATCCCTATCACGTGGTGAAAAGTTACTAAAAATAGCAAATACGAAACTTGACGACGAATGCTATTTAAATAAAACCGGATCATACCGAGTGCCGATGTTTACCGAAGTTAGTTACAGTTCCAGAACCTTAAATCCTTATAAACTAGGTAATCATCATTCATTGAAATGGAATATGGTTAAATGCTTAAAAATGTTATGTTAAGTGAATTAATTTTTTCTCCGACTTTCTTAATAAATGAAGAACATACTTGTCTTGATTTTATCTTTAAGGTTAAGATAGTGGTAACTGCTACATTTTTTTACGTTTTATCAATTTCCATACTTATTAAAATATTTGCAACATACATCATGTCACTTTTAGCATCAATGTGTGCTGTCTATTACTGCTTTCTGCTTTAAGAATGCTATAAGAATGCAGGGATTCATTCTATCAGAAAAAATAATTCTTAGCTGAATGTCAATTGTAATGTTTTTCTTTGTGATGTTCAAGTCAGTTATGTCATCACTTCTATCTTAGTTAAACTTATATGTCACGAACGACTTTGGTCACTTGATTGTTTTTTAAGGCATGTGAATACATTATTATACACATATAATATCCAAGCAAGATAATAAACTTCATTGACAAATTATATCGCAAGCAATTTGACAGGATTAAAATAAATTATTCTAGACTACTGTATTTTTACCAAACTTCTGCAATATCGGCTGCATATATTATTCTTTATATTTCAGTTTATTGAATAATGAATAACCGAGTTATAACCAGTGGTGGTCAGGCTGTTTCGTGTGCTCATTTATAGCAATATTGACTTTTTATCCAACATTGCACTTAAAACTCCCAGCCCTGACGTCCTCAGAATGCTCCACCTTACATCTTACATGAAAAGGCAAAACTTTAGCTGGACATTTAAAACTCATGTCATTTATGGAAATCTTCAGAGGGCTTTATGTTACTGAAACATATCTGATGGTCACTGTGATATGCTTGGACAGAATGTCAGTATATTAAATAAATTAAAGTATAATAATAATATATATATATATTATTATTATATATATATAAATATAATAATAAAAATAAAAATAATAAAGTAAAAATGCACCCAAATGTAGCTGTGACACCATCTGGGCGATACCAGATATTGATTTCAGTTACTATTCTCAGTTATTAACACATTATGGAACACCAGGTATACCAGTACTTTGTAAATCAATTTCAAGGCTATCAATTCTTTTTAGCAAGGAATATTTTTACCTTAAGTGCAAACTTTAATTTTTTGAAGCATATGCCAGATAATTTGCTAGTGAATCTTCTTTTTACTTGTGTCAAAACATGTACAGTATGACTTGACTTAATTTGGTTAGAATATAGGTTAACCTTAGAGTAATTAACCGCTCATATTTTACTTTGTAGAACATGCATTTGAGAAGAACCAATCCAGAATATGTAATACAAATTATAATTACAGATATCATGTTTTTATATCATACATGTTCATTACTTATTCTGTTTTCACATGCCTTAAAATAATCAAGTGACCAAAGTCACTTAATTAATTTTAAAATGCCTTGAAAGTATCTGTACTCTGTAATATCACCTTCAAAAAATTCTTTAATTATAACCCCACGTGAAATTTAATCTAAATTAATGTACTAATCCACATCTTCCTTTTAACTTCCACTTGTATCTGCCGTCCCCAATGAACCAGATTTCTTTCTAAAGTGTGCTTTACTTTAAGCTTGAATGAAGCAATATCTTAAATACAAACAAAATGCTAATTAAAGAATAACCGATGTGTTCACTAGCTGGGTCAATATATAATTATGATTAGTCAGTATTACCATTAACTGAAAAGATAAAAATATTAGACACCAGAAGAAAAGTATTGTATTATCACATCGACTGGGTCATATTTTTTATTCATAGCTTTGCTTAAGATCTCTTGATTATAAAAATTAGACATCACAATAGCAAAATTATTAAAAAAGGTTGATTATAGATCTGAAAAGACATTCAAGCAATAAATAATGGAAGAAATTTTTGTTTTCCATTGTTATGGAGACATTTTAAAACCCTCTATATCATTATATGATTTGAAGATATAATAAATTAATTAGCATGAGAAATAACTGGTACTAGTCTACAAAAGATTTATTTTATTTTATTGCAACTTTTCAAAAATATAGTCTATTTTTAGATTCACATTAAAAATTATGAATATTCATAGGTGCTTATTTGCATAATCGAAATATGACCATAATGACCATTCAATAGGAACGGGGGGGGGGGGGGGGGGGTGTAATCATATCCAGCTGCCGGACTACGGACTATTACGGGAGTGTGGAACTATGAAGATTTTGAAGCATGTATTGTTAGGTGAACGGTCCAAACTTCCAAATTCTTGTCGTTCAAATCTCGTTCTTTAGGTCCAGTGACTTTTTTCCTTTTTTAGTTTTACTGTGTTTTGAAAATGGTTACCAACATTTGGGACAAATTTTCCTGCTCGCATGTAACCAAATAAATTATTGTTACCTAAATAAGATCTCCAGAAGGCTATTTATCGGTGCCCTACATCCATGTTAAATATAGTGAATAACATCTCAATAGTCATTAAAATGTATTTCCTATCCGAGCTATACTACAGAGTAATCTATTTTAAAACTAAGAAAACCACGTGACCACGTACATTCGGGGTAACTTTATATGATCATCCGGGTAGTCATCTTTGCCGTCGGTATCTATTTTTAGCTGAAATCCCCATCGTGCTTATTTATAGATTTGAAAATAATAAATAATATCTAAAGCGATACATTCCACGCTTTGTACAGTCTTATAATTGAACTAATGTTATTAAAAGCATATTTACTTAATCTAAAGGATATGTTGTTACAGATATTATGCACAAATTCTCCAGAATATAAGTAAGATGTTGTTACATCTTTTAGATAGAGGCAAACTGTGGATACCACCCTTAAAGGGCACCTGACCCCTGGCGTGGAGATGGGTATTAGATCTGTGTAAAACGTGTATCATACAATCTAAATAACAACCACCAATAGGGAATTCCTATTTCTACTTACTCGGCATGGTAAGCTATTTTCAGACCAATCGTGCTTCCTTATAGGGTAGTGCACAATTCATATGTATAGAGCGCTGTAGATTGGACAAAAGGAATTACTCAGTCTACATAAAGAGCTATACAATAGATATAACGACTTACATGTGCATACTATTCATAAGATTATATATATATATATATGTGTGTATGTGTGTGTGTGTGTGTGTGTGTGTGTGTGTGTGTGTGTGTGTGTGTGTGTGTGTGTGTGTGTGTATATATATATATATATATACATATATGACACTTTTTTCGGAATTGCATCAATGACGCGTCAAAAGGTCACGTGTCTTCACTCTACAAACAAACATAATGGCTGACACTAGGGACAGTCCAAGTAAGGTTTGTACTGGCCGTTGCTTTTTTTACAATCGTCATGTTACGCTCCCAATACGCTTTGCAAACACCCCACAGCAAACACCCCACAGCAAACACTCCACAGCAAACACCCCACAGCAAACACTCCACAGCAAACGCCCCACAGCAAACACTCCACAGCAAACACCCCACAGCAAACACCCCACAGCAAACACCCCACAGCAAACACTCCACAGCAAACACCCCATAAAGTATTAAAATGATATGTAGCTGAAAACACCCTGTGTATAATAGTAAAGTTAATTAAGCAGATTATATTCTGTTGCCATATGCAATATAACATTCAATAGGTTTAATCGCAATAACCCTTTTTTATAAATGATGAACATCTGGACTCTGCCTTTAACACAAACCACCTAAGAGCAATCGATAGCAAGTGAGTCAGAATAAGAATCTATGTTATAAATATATCAAGAACAGCAGTCAGTGCAGACGATCCTTTCATTCTACTTCTGGACAGTTCCCAGAAAAAAATAAGTAAAGCTCTATTCGTTGACTCTTAGAGTACACATTCTGAGCAGAATCGTCGTAATCTATTTTAGGATATTTCTTTCCAGAATGCAATCAACGTAGCACAGTCAAGGTTATTCAAACTGTTATCCAGATGTAATGAACTGAAAGAAATTCATACGTGGAATATGAATACATGCATAGGCCTATTGCACAGACCTTTGTTATCAAACGAGAGGCAGAACGTTCAGACATCTTTTAGCAACTAAACCTACCTTGCTTTTCCGATGACATATTTCCTTTGTTTTGCACAACTGTCACTTTGTTACACTGTAAATCAAATGTTCGATGATGACTTAACACTGCTCGTCTAAAGAACCTTGCTATTTCCGGTTACATACATGCGAATTGTGTAAAAATTCGCAATTCTCGGACTACAGTAGCTGTATTTCGACGAAGATGCCAAATTGTGAGATCCAATAAATATGTCGGCCAATGCTGTACGTTCAATACGTTATCGTTGATGTGGCAGATAGGACGTGTATATTTATAGTTTTGTCGATAACAGTACCACGCCATATACAGCTTAAAGCTGGTATCCGACAATTTGGACCATTTCCCCCCTCATGCAACCCCACAAGTATATATATATATATATATATTGTTGTTGCAACTTTAGTCATCATAGTCACCAACACTTGCTGCAGCATCACCGTCATCATAGTCAACAACACTTGGTGCAGCATCAACGTCATCATAGTCAACAACACTTGGTGCGGCATCAACGTTATCATAGTCACCAACACTTGCAACAGCATCACCGTCATCATAGTCAACAACACTTGCTGCAGCATCACCATCATCATAGTCAACAAAACTTGGTGCAGCATCACCGTCGTCATAGTCAACAACACTTGGTGCAGCATCACCGTCATCATAGTCAACAACACTTGGTGCAGCATCAACGTGAACATAGTCACCAACACTTGCTGCAGCATCACCGTCATCATAGTCACCAACACTTGCTGCAGCATCACCGTCATCATAGTCAACAACACTTGGTGCAGCATCACCGTCATCATAGTCAACAACACTTGGTGCAGCATCACCGTCATCATAGTCAACAACACTTGGGGCAGCATCACCGTCATCATAGTCAACAACACTTGGGGCAGCATCACCGTCATCATAGTCAACAACACTTGCTGCAGCATCACCGTCATCATAGTCAACAATACTTGCTGCAGCATCACCGTAATCATAGTCAACAACACTTGGTGCAGCATCACCGTCATCATAGTCAACAACACTTGCTGCAGCATCACCATCATCATAGTCAACAACACTTGGTGCAGCATCACCGTCATCATTGTCAACAACACTTGCTGCAGCATCACCGTCAATACTTGCTGCAATTACATAGTGCTGTTGATAGAATTCTTGCTGTTTCAGAAGCTGTAGTAGTAGTGGTGGTACAAGTAGCCATAGAAGTAGTAGTATTAATAATAGAAGTAGTAAAAGTAGTAGTTGTAGCAGCAGTAGCAACTGTAGCAGTAGGAGGATGAGGAATAGAAGAAGTAGTAGTAGTAGTAGTAGTAGCAGCAGCAGTAGTAGTAGTAGTTGTTGTTGTACTAGTAGTAATAGTAGTAGTAGTTAAAGTAATAGTAGAAATAGTAGTAGTAGTAGTAGAAGTAGTAGTAGTAGTAGTAGTAGTAGTAGTAGTAGTAGTAGTAGTAGTAGTAGTAGTAGTAGAAGTACTCGCTATACTTAAAGCAAGCCCCCCCCCCCCCCTTACTCGCTTTCCTTTAAGCAAGCCCCCACCCTTTACTCAATTTATTTAAAGCAAGCCCCTTTTTACTCGCATTCCTTTAAGCAATCCCCTCTTTATTCGCTTTCCTTTAAGCAAGCCCCTCTTTACTCGCTTTCCTTTAAGCAATCCCCTATTTACTCGCTTTCCTTTAAGCAAGCCCCTCCTTACTCGCTTTCCTTTAAGCAAGCCCCTCTTTACTCGCTTTCCTTTAAGCAATCCCCTATTTACTCGCTTTCCTTTAAGCAAGCCCCTCCTTACTCGCTTTCCTTTAAGCAATCCCATCTTTACTCGCTTTCAAATAAGCAAACCCCTCTTTACTCGCTTTCCTTTAAGCAATCCCCTCTTAGTTCGCTTTCCTTTAAGCAATCCCCTCTTTACTCGCTTCCCTTTAAGCAAATCACACTTTAAGCTTTCCTTTAAACAAGTCTCCCTTTAATCTGGTTTATTAGAGCACCGTTCTTAATATAGATTTTTGCATGTTATAATAGTTACTTGTATGAAGATATGTATCCAAAGTTAAGTATCAAAATTTAAATGAGGTAAATTAAAAAGAAATAAAATGAAATAAATTTATAGACTAATGGGGTACGAATTAAACGTTTAAACGATTCAGTTTGTTGCAATACTGCTATTAAATTAAACCGTGTAATTTTTTTTTTCAAATTGTGTAGACCATTTTTAGATTGTAAAAGCGATATATAAGAACACGACGGTTGCCAAAAAACGGTTAATTAGAAACGATAACAGAAACTGCTGCTATAAAAAAGGCGCAACCGTTATTGATACACGACACTACATTAAATGTGTTCTTAACTCTATAGTAAATGTCACGACTTTGGAAGCAATTTAACAGCGAACCGTTTCTTTGTGCACCGACCCCACCCCTCCACAAAACAACCAACGACAAACAAACAAACAAACAAAAAAGAAAACTATGCATGAGGAAAAAAGACCAATGCATTATCTAATTAACATGACATTTTGTACGGAAACAAAAGAGTCACTATGACGGCTTTCCTTCCCCGCAAACACACACTGTAATTGTTGCATAGTGTACCCTTACATATTCAATGAAATGATCAGTTCTGGTCTAAAAGGTTTAGTCCATTATTGTGCATAGAAGTGCAGTTATTTTGCACTTTCGTAACTCTACAATGTTTCAGCTTTGCTTTGCATCAATTTGCATTAAATTATCTTCATCATTGCAAATAAAAACAAAACCAAACATAGCCCTAGAATCTACCTTAAAATGTCAATAACTTTGTAGTGGTTCTGGTTCCAGTCCATGTCATGGGTTCTACTTCCGGTTCATGTCAGGTGTTCTACATCCGGTGCAAGTCAGGGGTTCTATTTCCGGTGTATATTTTCGCTTAACTCTCATATATAGCTGAAACGCTTTTCTGGTAATAGACTAGCTATAGACGTGTAATTACATCATCTCCGTTTTTAAAGAAATTATAGATTCAGATCATGACTAGAATACTATACACCATACTTCTCGCAGCTATGCTATATACAGTTAAGATCTTAGATATATATACTGTAGAATAATGCAACTAGCAACACACAAAGTCACTCCTTATCTACGTATAAGGAAGATAACGTCGTGGACTCGTGTCTGTCACAGGTATGTTAGCTCCACTACTAGGTAAGTTATGCAAATCATGTCTATTCTGTTGTATTTTCATAATTGCGAAAGGATTGATTCAGTCGTAGATTTAAGTAAAATGACACGATTAAACTTTATATCGTTATATGCTACACTCTGCAGTCGTCTGCGAGGGTTCGGGGTTGGGGGTGGCGGTGTGGCTACTTAGCTTGGCGTTCTAATGTCGAGGGGGTACATGGACGCCTGATTTAGCGTGTCTTCGAACTATTTGCCCATTCAAGAAACAGTACCAGACTCTAATCTAATGTCGCTAACATTTTGTACAAATGTGCACCTAAGCTCTCGAGACTAGTTCATGAACAAACCTGACAAACATCATGTCCAATCAACCTTAAGGTCTTTTGCTGGTGACCCGGTCAGCGGTCGGTCTACCGGCTGGCTGTACACCCCTGGAGGAGCATGTACTTGATGACTTCGATCCCCGAACAATCTTCGGCGCAACCAGTGAAATCGCCAAACACCAAACCCCTCGATGGACCGGCTCGCTTCGGAATACTCGGCCCTTGCCCACACACCACTTTGCGACCTCTCAACTTAAGACCGTAGGAGCGGAGCCAATGGTTCTTTGGCCATACTTTGGTACTTTGTTTGTTTTGTTTGTTTTTTATTGTAATTGGAATTATATATTATAGGATTATTTGTACACCACCGTACAATCAATCAAATGTCATGGGACATTTCCAAGTCGGCAGAAATAAATGGTTGACAGCTTAGCACCGAAAATAGCGATTTCCCGCTACCCGACCTATTAAATAAAACGTAACAAAATTTGCACATTGTCACTTGTTTGGCATCACCCACAAATCGAGACCTAATAATAGCTGGACTTTGAGTAGTCGTTTAATGGGATTTAAAAGTACACGTTCTCTGACTCCTCGCCTCTCACCGCGTGGGTTCGAAGTCCGGCCGGGGCGAATGGCATAATGTGGGAAGGTCTTTCAGCTGAACTGCGGTGCTGTTGTTCGTCCCAGACATTTGTCTGGGGTCTTTTTCTACCCATATAGCTTTCATGACATTAACAGCGATGTATTTCTTAAAAAGTACATGCATCTATGCTTTGACAATATATGAACTCTTCGTCGAAAAGTACAGTCTTGAATATGGTTGTTCTTATAATTAGTATATTGGTTAAATAAAAAAATACATAGAGGCGAAGAACAAGCATTGTCGATTTTCTTTCGTCCTCTTAGCACACATGGCTTTCTTCACTATAGCCAAATAACGTATCTCGTTTTATCAAAACATTTTTTGCCTAAAAAGAAATAATATGATAACTCTTCCTTCAAATTTAAGCGGAGATGGATACTGAAGGGATTGTGTACGACCCTTTTGAGTTCCGGCGCTTCACGGACTCTGAGAGGACAGTCTACGCGGATGGACAGTCTATGTGGAAAGAAGGTGAACCGTGGATTCGGCTCTTAGAACTGGGGACCAATATGTTCCAGAAAGTGTCCGGTCCTGATGGAAATCCGCTGGGAAACTTCAATGGTACACTATTTTTTATATTTTAACTCTTAGTCTGCAACATTAGAAAGCAGGCAAGTCTTCCACTGCGAGTACACACCTCTTCTAAAATATAGACAATACATTGGGACAACAGATTATCAATATCACTAACATCCGACAGAAACCATTTTAGTAAACTTAGTTGTCGGCTAAAAACGTCATTACAGGTCCAAGAGTCTGGACATGCAGCAGCAACAAGTGCGGATCCGGGTCAGACGCTTGATGATCTGGATTCCCACTATGACTCAGTTTTATAAAAGAAAGTGTTGGAACTTTCAATATTTTTGTGCACGAATTTGACTTTCATCGTTGTCACGTTTTATCGTATAAAGGTTCGAGGTAGAGATAAAATATTAGATGGAAGGTGCACGACTTCCCACAAGGAAGTTAACTAAAACATTTCTTTCATTTCGAAAATGGGGAATATTTCGTCGATGTATAATAGAACACATTTAAGATGGGGAATTTACAATATAGTCAAAAATATAACTCTTGGTTAAATATGTTAAAGTTGCAATGAAAATAAAAAAGAAAAGCAAATATATAATTTCTTCTAGGTAAAAGCGGTGTCAAGGTTGGGATAGCCGGGAGTGGGGAGCCAGTGCTCGAGGATTTTGGTGACCTGTATGCCAACTTCCGGTTTAGCAACAATGGCGGATCTATGGAGGTATTCATATTTTTACGACATACACTATATCTGATCTTGTTTTTTTCGCTATGCCTACTTTGAAAGCACATTGAATTATGCCGCAGGCTAATGAGATCAAATGTTAATAATTTTATAGCCCGCTGTCTTGTAAAATGACGAAATCTTTAAGGGAAAATACGAACACTATCAAGTTTTTACCCCTATTAACAAAGTGTGTCTCTGTGAAGACAAAAAAAAAAACACAACAAAAACAACAACAACAAAAACGACATGTCAGACTATTTCTTATGGATTTACACTGAACTCCCTATTTTCTAACACATAATTAATAAAGTGGCCGCCATTGGATCCTTTCCTTTGAAAGCACGGTTTTAACAAAATAATAACGTCTATCCATCAAAAGTTGTCTGCACTATGTGGGAGTGGTAAACAATTATTAGACAAAGCAAGATTCGCCTCATCGGAAAATATTGCAAACGGTAGTTTTCAAGTTTCCCAAAGTCGTAAGATAATTTAAAATATTTTTATCTAAATATATTACGTTAATATAAAAAATGGATACTTGAAAACACTGAAAATTAGAAAACGCCATTCCGGAAGTCGGTTCCGGAGCTCCATTTTCCAATGGATGCTCCACCAGCAGAAGCGAGCCTACCTGACACAAATAAACCCTGTTTATCTCCCACACATTATTCTTAGTAAAAACCCATTTGGAGAAAGTTATAAGCATCAACATCATGTCATCCAAAGGTTCCTCTTGTTCGAGGTTCGATCCTGTTAACCCACATTTTCACCAACGCCGATCCGGTGCTGACACCCTTTTGTCTGGACTCAATAAACGGGGAGTCACACATTTTCAACTGCCCTGTTGCTCCTGCAAGTAAGTCTACAGTGACTTTAACCGCTCAGGTACCCAATTTCTTCCGTTTTGGAAATCTCTTTAGTGTATGAACAGATTATATAAAAAAGTGTTGTTTTTGTTGTTGATTTCATCGAGTGGTTTAATCTAATAAATAAATCTGACAATACAGAAAGAAAGTTCTTGCCAAAAGTGTTTCCAACGCAGCTTAAACCTGACTATCTTTAACTCCATATAAGGTCATGCAGCTTTTTATTCTTGTTTATACCAAAAATTCTAATAACGCATTGGGGAATTCAGCATTAGGGATCAGTTTTGGAGTCTAAAAAAGTGCAATGTCTGAAAATTGTAGTTGTTGAAACGTTGCATGGGTCTTTTATCATACTGTGTGTTTTGGCAACCTTAGGCAATGATGGCGGAAGCGGTTACATCACCGCCAGATGTAGCGGCAGTACTCTGACTATCGAGCTGAGGAATACCCGACCAATCAAAGACTTTTCTCTGGTACAGTACGCAGCAAATACAGCTACGTCATATCCCGGAAATCATGGCATGCGCAACTGTGACGATCACGCGTGTCGTCTGCTCGATAATGGATACACTGTAGAGATAACGGTGCCAAATTCTTCTGGTAAAGTTTGTTTATTTAATTTTTGTTTGTTTTTTGTCTCAGTGCTTGCCTCACAAATAACGTGTTCACTTAAAGCAGATTTAGTGGTTGGGTACTATGAATAGCATGTCGTTGACGCCTGGCATGATACCACACCATATACTCCAGGTATCGGGCTACCCTTATATTTGCTTGAGCGTTAGCAGGGGGGGGGGGGGCTGTGCTACTACCATTTTAACGACTTTGGTATGCACAGCCCAGAATCTAACAATTGGCCTATCGATCATAAACCAGAGGCTGTATACCGCGCTATCTCTTCCGGCAAAAACTAGAACAAACGGCAGTCTGAAAAAGCCAGAAACCGCAGGTACCAAGTTGATGTTTGTTTTGCACTCCCCTTAAAAAGTAATTTCATTTTAAAGTCTGTGTTTTATGTGCATTCTGGTGGAATAATAGAACACCAAACATCCAGTAGCGTTTGTCTGTCTGGTTTAGAAGTACGTGCAAGCATTTGAATGCTAAAAGAAAACAAGAACTTGTGTTTTATCTCAAAAGACCAGTTGCGTGTACATTTTGCAGATGGCAAAGCATAATTCTGAAATGAAAAAACTGTTTAACTTCGTATCAATTCTTAGTTATTTGACATCTTTAATGTGAATTGAAAGATAACAAAACGGACTGGGTATTGCTAGATAAAACACGGTACCACTAGTTAACACGAATGATACTGGAAGTATTCCTTGCACAAGCTTGCATGAAGTAAGTCCTACTTGCACAAGTTTACCGGAATTTAGCATTTCTTGCACAACTTTACCGGAAGTAATCACTTCTTGCACAAGCTTACAGGAAGTAAGCAATACTTGTACGAGCTTACCAGAATTTAGCACTTCTTGCACAAGCTGGCTCATTTCGGCCTCACTTTTGACCTACTTACTTAATGTTGACAATCAGGGCGACTCTCAGTGGTAGAAAGTCCAGATAACACCATATACCGTACTGTTTCTATTAAACTTCCACGGGGTTAATATTTTTTTAAAAGGCTGGTTAAGCATGAACAATCCAAAATTGATACCGTACAGTATTGGCATGTACAATACACAAAAGATCATTTAGTCCTTTTATTGTCTATTAAGTGAGAACCTGAAGTTCCAGTTGGGACGAGCAGCTGGTGTAAAAGGTATAATCCTTTGGTGTAACGGTTCTTAAAAGCTCATTTTCTGGATGAATAAATTATTTTCAATGCAATGCCTTACCAACTCCGCATATCTTTTTTAACGTTATATCTTGTTTCATTTGGTTTTGATATATATGTATCTCCACAAATATAGTCATCATTGCCATTTTTCATGCTAGAGAAAGGTCCAGTCGAAATGCTAGACTGAACCTCAAGGTCTGATGAATGATGTTACATGAAAGCTTTCGCCACGTTCAAATCGACGTGGTAAAGGGGCGAACTGCTAAAAACAAAAGTAAATGACACGTTCACGTGTAACTTGATTTAAGTGATATATAACACCGCAATTTATCAAACAGTATGATTAAATGATCAATGTTTAATAATAGCATAATGCGGCTAATTCTGCAGGTACCATGTCCTATGCCATCAATTACATCGGCCACTACGTTTTGCCGCCGTCTTGGACTGACCATCCGCAGCAGACCGCGTGCAGCGGGAGTGGCCGGCGGGAGGAATACAACCGCCAGCGGAAGGAAGATGACATCCGGTCAGGGCCTGTTTCAAGTCATACAGAGTTTGGTGATCACCGGCGTGGTGTTGCCGATATGTCGATCCACGGCTCATGTGATAGCTCAGGCAACGTAAAGATAACTGTAGACCTTGCGGATATACAAATCGATAACATAAACAAGGTGTGTTTATTATATATAATTTATTTAGATAAAATACGGTATTAAAATACATTTGTTGAATATGTTTTATATTCGGAAACAGAACAAGTATTCGTTCGTATGTTATATCTTAATAAAATCCTTAAGCTAATACCCAAAAGGAAACAAAACACAAATTCTAAAATTCACAATATATATATATATATATATATATATATATATATATATATATATATATATATATATATATATATATATATATATATATATATATATATATATATATATATTAGTATAAATAGCAAGAACAATCAAAGTGGACAAGGTGATGCTTACTTTTATTTGTTGCGAAATGTTTCTTAACATACCCAGACTAAAGTCAAATCAATTGAACTTCATTTGATAAAAACTTTCAGTTGATTAAAAATATACACTGTATTTAAGCTACGTAATCAATTTTAATTTTATACGTGTGCATAGCACCATACCTACACACCCATGCCATACGGCTCCTTAATGACGACCTTTCACTCCTTATTGCGCAGAAAATCAGTCATTATTTTGAACTCTTTTAAATTCTAATCTTTTTTCCTTTTAAGATCCAGTACTCAATCTTTTCATCTGTGCAATGGCCATCGACTCCCCCGATGATTAACTGTGACACCGTCACGTGTTCCCAGCAAGGGAATGTCGTCACCATTAACAAACACGTGGGGTCAGACCATGTCAAGTAAATAATTAAGTATTAAGCATTTTTATCATATACATACAAGTTTTTATTATGTGTGAAACATTCGTTCGAATTCCTCACAGATTTTTTTACTAAAGTTATGAAAAATACGTACGTACTAACAGGTGTTTCCAACAGGGGGTTGAAAAATTCACAACACCTACTTTTTAACATATTCGTTTGTTCGTATGTGTGAAAATTCCAGTTAAACAAAGCATTTTTATCCTGTCAAAACTCCTCGGTAAAGAAGCGCCAAGTTGCAACTCTTCTGGCAGCTCAGCCGCTCACCTGAGTTCGAGGGGCAAAATGATCTGATATTGGTAGCTTCGCCAGCTGATTTGCGATGTGCCAGTGGTTCTATTCACCGAATTAGCTTTGACGTTGTCCTAATGACAAACAGTTGTTTTGCTGCGATTATTTCAAAAACTAAATAAAACAAAACTCTCCGAGTAACGTTCTCGGGGCTTGTAGGAACGGTCACAGGTTTGGTTTTGAGGTCTCGAGCTATCCTTACCGAGTCGTGAACTATATGTACTGAAACCATCCTTACATGTACTTTTCTGACTTCTTTCGATGTTATCTGACTGCTCTATACTCTATTGCCTTTTGCGAAGGACTTCGATTTCATATTGCGTGTCTTCTTCCTATTAAAATGTATTCTTCATTTTATCGACATTCTTAAAAATATGCCCACAGCTATCATGTTAAATTAGGAAAACTCCAATTTATTCTCGTGTCTCGTTTCGGTCTAGTTAGTCACAACTAATTGTTTTATATGATATCACTATGCAATACAGTTTCTTTTCACTCGAATCAGATTAACTAAAATTGTAAGATATATCCTTAGCAGTTTATTAAATATGTTTAAATAATGAAAGGTATTACTAAGCTGTAAATATTAAAATATGTCACATACCTGTTAAACACCCTGTAATTTCAGATTTGCAATCAACGTAATTGGATATGCCGTTTATCCTATCCACGAATGGCAACAACTCCCATTCGATTTGATATGTGGATCGGGACAAGATGTCCACTTTGGGGGTCAGTCGAGCCACGTGACCGCAGCCCCACCCACCCAGACTACTACTTCTGGCCACACCACTGCCACAGCTGGTACTACAACAGGTAAGTTACAATGTTTTTATCGGACCTTGCATGTAATGGTAGAGCGTCGGCTTCATGTACAGGAGGCACCGAGTTCAAACCTGGCCCACGAAATACCAAAGTCGTGAAGATGGTAGCTCCCTTACCAACGCTGAAGCAAATATAAGGGTAGTTCCACGACTGGTCGACCCGATATCAGGAAAGTTGTTTCTACAATTTATACCACAACAAAAAGTGAAATTTCTTTGAATTGTAAAATGTATACTTCTTTGCATTAATTTGTTTTAGAGTGTGTCGCATACTTGCAGCTTGAAATTTCTATTAATTGTCTGCAATTTGTTGTGTATCTAAGCACAATATTTCAATTAAAATGCTACTAAGATAATTTTAATATATTAAAATGTATAAACATTTTCTGCTTTAAAAATTTAAAACTTAACTTTTCGCTTGATGTAAATTACATTGATATATTTCTGTGGTAAGCTGTTTTAATAAGTCGCATCTGAAAAAAAAACTGGCAAACTTAACTAGCGTCATATTTATTATCATTATCTTTATTATTTCTTTTGTAAGCTGGTTCCCAGACGACACATGCGCTGACTTTATCTAAAACGTTTATCTTGGAACTGAACGAGCCGGGGAAAAGTCTGCCTGGACAGACCCGGAAGTTCGTTGCCTACTTCAGCGAGCAGATGCGTGCACATGTACATCCGGGTACTAATACGGTGTCCTTCAGCCCTAGCAAAGGAGGAAAGTTCAATGGCGTTATGCAGCTTGGTTTCATAGGTTTGTAGAATGGACCGCCTTTACTCCATCTGATATCCTTATCTTGTATTTATAAAAGGGTAAATTATTAGTACAGTGGCTACACGTAGTATTATGATGTTTAAACTGATGAGAACCCGGGCGGATCAAGCGGGGTGGGTGGGGTCGGTTGTAGGGGTGTCCGCCACCCTCGTAACTCCAATTCCCTGAAATTGTCAAAAAATATCTTCCATAAAGGTATTTTTTAACATTTAACACATCTTAATGACGCTAGTATTATTATATTACATATGTGTCCAATTTTACAGATAATTCGAGTAAGCATATACTTACGTCCCAAATGTTTTCAAAAACATGCATCGAAATTAAACTATTGGTTTACAAACATACTCTTTATGAAGGTCTGTCAAGCATGTGAATTGCAGGAAATGACCCAATAACATATAGATGACAAAATCACAAAGCTTTATTCTAAAAGTAAAAATAGAAATCACTTTGTATAGGAATTGAGTTATTTCCCTTTCTGACTAAATGTTGTCATACGTATGTTAGAACTTCGAGAACTAAATATTTATCACTTATTGGGACAAATTAAACTATTAGTATGTATTGTATAAATAATAGATTATTTAAAGTACTACACAAATTTGACAATGAAGTCCCCAAAACAGAATCATGTTCAGTTTTTTGTTGTTGGCTAGATTTAAATAATTGAAAGATTCTTGTGTCACTGGTTTAAGTATATAAATGCTCTGTGGGTCCGAGTCGCAGTAGGAACGATATCTTCTAGATATATCTAGGTGTAACAAACCAGGGGCGTAGCAGGTGATCGCATGTGTGTGTGTACGCATGGCAGAAAGCGGGTATCGGGAGTCATACTCCCCAGAAACGTGGTGGCAATACAGAAAACGCAATTCTGTACTCATCACACTGTCAGACATTAGCAAGTTGTGATCGTCCTGAGACGGAATTATCTAAGAAATTCTGATTTGAAATACATGTATAACAGTAATTATCCATACCAAAAAAACGTTTAAACATACTTAGCAGTTTAACGTAATTTTTCATGGTGCACGTCGGGGTACTAGTTGATCGTAATTAATATAACCTAAGATAAAAGAATCATTGCAGAATTAAACCTTTTATGTTTTCATTCTTTGTGGACAATATGTACGCAGGTGCGTATTCTGCGTACAGGCAGCTAAGCGCCTGCAGACTTGTCGAGGATTTTCTTCCACTACAAATGATAATCGTCCCCGAAAGGGCCTCAATTATTGAAGCTTTGTACTTTTAGCAATTATAGAAAAGATAAAGCATTTGGCTTCAAAATTATCCAAACTTTCATTTGTTTCAAGGTGCTGGACCACGAGGTGACTCCAGTAACAACACTGTATATGACGAGTACGCGGGAGTTTACTCCTACAAACCAAACTTATCTTTCTGCGTCAATGACGTCACCGGAAGTACGCATGCGCAGTTTAACTGGAAGCCTAACAACCGTTTCGCGTCGTCACCAACCAGCGAACTGCTAATGTTGCTTATGCCCCATCATGTAAAAACCTTTATTAAGTTGTTTTATATCATAAATATATTTATATTACATTTCATTTTAACCTGAGTTAGCATTAAGGAAAGAGGATTAAGTTGTCTTTGTCCTCTTTGCGCAAGAGCTCAACTCATAACATGAAATTCAAGTTGATTCCAGTTTATCGAATACCGGTTATATGCATATTCGTTTTATTGAATAAAATATTCAAACACTAAACCTTTTCTTCTTAACTTTTGTAAAAGATTATTTTTATATGCATAATGTGTCAGCCCAATCTCAGTTATAAGCATAATCCTACTTTGCTCACCTACATGCTGAAACTCGCTTATTAGGTAATCTCTGTGGCAATTTTCACACCTTGTCCATGGCAAACACTTTTGCTAATCTGTGTATCGCCAGAATCATTTTATTAAGAGATACATAGATAAGTAGATTTGTTTTAGTAGGATTATCGAATTTTATTGAACTTATTTCCCTTCATTAAAAAAAACAACAGTTGAACGTGTGCGAATGTATCATGCTTAAGTTGGTTATCCGTAGTAAAATGCTTTAGGTATGTTAAAATTAAATGTGTGATTAACTAAACACTTAGGCTTACAACCTCCAAAATGACTACAGCGCCATGATGAGGACAACGCCCTTTGGTTTCCAAGGTTACCGGGGAGAGGAGTGGTACCTTAAAATGGCCACGCCGAGGGCGTCAATGATGCCAGACCCGACTGAAGTTGCCAAGCTTACCGCACAGCAAAGACAAGTAAGCCCTTATAATGGCCTTTTTAACACTGTTTTCTTTTTTGATATTGTGAACAACGACCTCAAGATGTTATTGGTTAAGGATGATCCAGGAGAAATCATATTAGGTAGAACAACGACGGTCCTATGGTCGAATGAAAGATAATAGGCCTACATATTGTTACTTTTATATGAGAATAAAAATGTTCGTTATTTACTTCATAAATAACATTACAAAATTACATTATAAAAACAATACAAAAATGATCGCAAAAAATGTTAATCAGTAGATACTTATAATGTGGTAATTATTTTACCTCATTAACGATTTTAACTGTTGCATATATAATAGAGTACACATGTATATAATTAACTAATTAACTACATATAACTATATTTAATATAACATTCCTTGTTATAGTATGATGGCACTTACGCACCTTTACACCAGAATGAAAATTTTGACCACTGTTATGGCAACTTAAAAATTATTAAAGAATAAATGTAACTTTTGGCTAAGCATTAATGAACCGATTTAATTATTTAATTATGAAGTATTCTGAGTATTAAAAAAGGCAGTCTATGTCGTCATGGTGGCGAGTTAAGCGGAACGCCCTGGGCGAGAATCTCGTCTAGTTCTGTGGTCAACTAATTAATTATTTAAGTGTGACTTTTAACACTAATTGACCAATATATACAATATATACTTTTTAACTTTTAAAATAGTTAAAAAATAACATTTAATATCGGTTTTATCATAATGTCGTAACTACCTCACCAGGACATACTGGCGGCTGTCGACCGTGACGCACAGAATGTCAATCTTGATCAGATATGTGGCCACTCAGACAGTTACAACGTAGGCAAAGCCATTGGCATGGTTGCTCGTTTAGCCAGTGTCTCCCGGGTCATGGGTTCGAACCACTACACCACTTTAGACCCATCCATCAAGACATGCCTCGAACGGTGGCTCAGGATACAAGGTCAGTGACAAGCTAGTTGACAGTAGTAATGTACATATTATATTATATTATATTATATTATATTATATTATATTATATTATATTATATCATATCATATCATATCATATCATATCATATCATATCATATCATATTATATTATATTATATTATATTATACTATATTATATCACATCACATTACATCACATCATATCATATCATATCATAAAGGACCTGCCGCCATTGTCCCCAGTTTAACGTGAGTTGGGAATAGTTGCTTGCAAAATTACGTGAAAAAAAGACAAGTGAAAAAGTCCATTAAAATACTTCAATTTAAAACTCCTTATTTAATTAGGAGACTATTGGTTCGCCAACTATTTCAAACCACGCCCCTTTTTTTATTCAGACGACCTATCATTATCCTGGAGGTTCCATTATGACGAGGTGTGGGGCGGGCTCTTCCTGAGAGCTACCGGAAGTCCCGACATACAGTTCGGTACTGACTACGGTTTTCCCTACTACAACGACCATCACTTCCATCTCGGTTACTTCTTGTATGCCATGGCTTATTATGTGCAACACTACCCTTCTTGGGGCCAAGGTAGGTTGGTGGCACTCGCAAGACGTCAACACTTTCTCAAAACTTTTCATTGCTATAGATTTTGTTACATCACACCGACCCAATCATGGTCATATTGGCGACGTCCAGCTAATTAGGTGTGTTGACACCAGACTTATGTCTTGGCAGAACTACTTGCGCACCGCAGTTTTTTACTCTGCAACATGTATTTCGAACTTTTCCGGATACCGCCGAATGGTTTCTATGTTTAACGATTTCAGTGCAGTACGTTGACGTGCATTGTTTTTGTAGCAGAATTCAATGGCAGAGCTTACGTCAGCCCCTTGATATTTGTTCTGTTGTGTTGTTTTATGCATATTGCCACGACACTATTACGTCATTACGGCGACGTGGTGGAGGTAAACGCCATACAAAATCGACGCACCACAGGTCACCTAGTAAAGCTCTTGTATTTTCCGTTGTCAGGGCCCGAGATATTGATTTTTAAATCTCGCATTTTTACCATTTTCATTTTTTTTTAACTTTACAAACTTAAAGTGCATATTGTTAGAACGGGGATGGGTGGGGGAGGGGAGGGGCGGGGGTGGGGAAGGGTTCAAATAATAGCCAGAGTTATCTATAGTTCAGGTCATTTATTTTAAGCGATAATATGAGAAACGGACTATACAGACTGTAGATAAAACGTATATAAAAATTAGTACCTGCATCTTGGTCTGTTTTTAAATTTTCATTGTATATCTCTGTCTTCAAAATTTCTGTCTATATCTGATGAAATCAATTTCCAGAAAGAACGGCTTTTTTTTTTAATTCGGCCTATTTATAGTGTAAATATTGATGACGAAAAAAAACGGAAGTAGATTTCGAGGAATCGTTCTGACCATGAATGGAACAGCCAACATGTGACATACAAAATGGCGGACGTTTTGAAAGATCCAAAATGCAGGCGAATATCAATAATTTATAAATATCCAGTTCTATTGGATTGCTAAGGATGATAAAAGTAAACAATAATAAAGCTAGGGTAACCATGTAATGAAAAGATCATTTAAAGATCTATGTTGTAATTAACGAACAATCGATTCATTTTGAATATATGCATATGAATGTTTACAATTCGGATAGTGTTACAATCTAACAATATAAATAAACATAAAGTTACCTTGAGTACACATAAATTGTTCATCTTTTATTTATCCAGCCCACCGACATCGCTTGTTGACGGTGGCGCGTGACGTCAGCAACCCAAGTCTACGTGACCCGTACTTCCCCACGTTCCGCCATAAAGACATGTATACCGGTTTCTCGTGGGCTTCCGGTCTAGTGCCGGGAACAAGACAGGAGGAGTCGGCCTCCGAGGTAAACCGATGATTTAATTTGGTAATTCCGTCTAAGAGACGATCTGATTGTAAATTTTAGGCGTTTAGAGTTCAAATACTTTCGTAGTTGGAACCCTTTATGTAATTCCGTCACTTTCTGCGGTCGTGTCATTATATTGAATGAAATTATTTCAATATTTGTGCATTCATTTGCAGGAAGTTGAGAAAAGGTAGCAGTATTTTAGAAGCCTACTATCGCGTAAGCATTACCACAGAATTCCCGTTAGCTGACATGTATTTGCAGTAAAAACAATCTGATTTTATGCTATTTATTTAAATTTAACTTGGTAGAAATACGATTTTATGTATGTACATGCATCTTAATTTTGGTGAGACTGAGCATAGTATGCCGATGCTTGTTTTTTAATTGGATGATATCAAATGTATTTTTGTACCAAATAACAGTAAGCATAAATGACAGATGTAGTAACTGTGTATGTAGAAATTCAATTTAAGACAAGGCCGTGTGTTTCCTGAAATAGAACAATATAGGTATTTCAATCAAATATTGATCACTCTCGGGGCAACTTGCCAATTTTTTCAAGATAGACCTGTCCAGATACTGCCGAGCAGATACGAATTTTGTTATCATAACCTGTGTCAGTCATTCATGGCCAAGAAGTTCTGATTGGTCAAACCACGAGATAAATTACCTATGATAATCAAGAGGCGCAATATGGCGAAAACTTCCTAGTTCCCTTGTCACGCGGAAGTGTGGGTACCTAGCGATAGAGGTAGAGCTATACAAAGCAATTGTATAGGGATTGACTTTTTTGTATCAAAGCTATTCCGAATTCGGGTTATTTTGCATCCAAGTTGACTTGACAATTTAATCGCTCGTTCTTTGCATCTACGTGACAGAAGGGTAAACGGATGTATACATACCTGAGAGGTAACTTGAAAATAAACTAGCTTGAAGGCCAACCTAACCCATTATTCTCCCACTATTAAGCTGATAAACATTCAGTTTGCCAGTGTCTTAAAACTAAAACGATACAAACGATAAAGACAGGACAGAACAAGGCATTTTTCTTTATGTAAACGTAACGGCCAGTTTGGAGGATGCAAGTAAACACACCTAAGCATATTCAAATTTAGTGTAGACTAAATATCGTTTGTATGTTTTGAGAAATTTCTTTTCGTTGTGCCCATAGCAGATGTGTTATAGAGAGGTACGAATAACAACTCTGCTTGGAGATTGGTACTGAGCACCATCAGTCTGTCTCTTAAATGAAGTACATGCCTGGTTCTATATTCTGACTTTAATTCATTGTAATATATGACAACAAAAATAAGTCACATAAAGACCAATGTACACTCAACAATTTACATATGCAATAATCGTGCAGTAAGAAACCTCAAATCTTCTACATAATGTTTTCTCGTACATGTTGAAAGTTAATGTAAACTTATCACAGCTGGTCAAATTAGCATGTTCAGAATTGTTTCTCAATAAAGCAAAACCTTTCTTAGACCACAATGAATACTGAATTACAATATTACGTTTGATCACTAGATGTTTGTGTGATCAGGACGCTCTTTAAATGGCTGTGTTGTCTTTAGGTTGAAAGTGTGGCGATTACAGTGGCAGATAATAAGCTGCCTCGCTGCTCGTTAACGGGCTTTTCAGCGGCTTCCAAAGTTGCGCGCTTAAGCAACGGTTAGTGTGGTTGATGTATGAATGGGCGACCCTTAGAGTGCGCCAGCCTGCGTTAAAAGAGAATCAAAATCGTCGCGACGCATGTCTACTCATTCATTTCTATTTTTAGCCGTTTGAACGCATCAACCTACCATAGCTCTGAACTGCATTCGGGAATATGCATCTTCTGTAGATGTCAGTCATATACACTGTTTAGACCAATAGAGAATTTAAATAAATATGACTTTTTTCCCTGAGAATCTATTCCATGTGTACGTACGATAAATTATGGCGTAGTCGGTTTAAAATCGATTGCAAATTTCTATTACTGTTGTTTTATGCTTTATATTCAGTCTTTAAACTGCTATCACGCTGTTGCCGCCTTGGGTGACGCCCTTGGTGACGATATCCTGCGACAGACCGGTCAGGTAATGCTTGCCATGGAACTACTTTCTGTGCGCGAGTATTGGCAGGTCAGACCACATAACCGCCAACATTTCCCGCCAATTATCCAAGAGACAGGCGTATGTGGACAGATCGCCGAGGACAGCTTCTATGTATATACTCTGGATTGGCCATGTGATCCCAACAGGTTCCCGATGAGACACGCCTGTCTAGTGGGCATCCAAGTTATCCCCATAACTTCAGTTTCAAAGTTATGGGTGGACAAGGTAAACAAACTAGATGCAGGTTGAAGCTCACCATTGCCTAGGCTTACCAGTAAAAATAAGATCGTAAAACTTCAAGATTATTTTATTTATTTTGAAAAACGACCTATTGGCATGCAAACTGTAACAAACGTTGCCAATTTATACAAACCTCGTGTACTAACTATTACTATTTGTCCGACCAAGTTGTACGTTTTGTCAACCCAATTGATACGTTTTGTCGTTCTACGTTTTGGCTTTATTGTTTTGGAACATTGAACCAAACTGACAACGCAATATTAAATGGCGTGATTATGTTATCTCATTAGAGTTTAGATGTTGAATTGCACATACACCAGGTCATTGACCATGAAAAAATAAACGTTTTGATTGATACTTTCCTTTAAAAACAAACTGTGCTTCTATCAGGTAACATTGATATATTGTCATACATACTTGACCATTTTAAGAAAGGGTGGCCATCTTGTTTATCGAAATATGAATTGAAATATGTTTTCGAGAAAGCATTTTCACGCAAGTGCTTGTAAAATGTATATAATTGCATCTAGTAGTTGAATGTGTGCGATTTTTGGTGACCTCTCGGCTTAGTTAGAATTTTACTTGACCTCTAGGAATGGGCCCAGTCCATTGAGCATTCGTGCACTTCCGCCATTCACCCTGAGAGAGAACCAGCATATAGTATCGCAGATACTCAGCAGAAACGAGACTTAAACTCGGTAAAACTTTTAATTATATTTTACAATCGAAAATATTTTGTATTACATGTAACTATAACTATAAAGAGATGAGGCAGATTAATTGCGATTAATGTATGTTTTGTACAGCTCAAGCGTCTTGTATTGGGAAAGCATACTATGCCATTTTTATTATTCTTCTCTATTAGCCAGTATTGTGGTTACATTTTTTTGTTAACAATTTGAAATAAAAGAAGTAAGTACTCTGTTCAAAGAAAATAATTTAAACATATAGATGGTTATCGTATGACGTCACACATTTCCCAGCATGCAATGCGGTCCGCCATATTTGTGGTAAAGCCATTGTTTACTAATGTCTGCTTAGGTCCCTACAATTCGACGATTGAATCGATTTTTTCGCGAAAAAAGTCGTGTGTAATGGTAACAAAGTGCAATAGGACTATATTAATACTCTGGAGCTATTGTGCGTGAAAAGGACTTGAAGAAGACTAATTTGATCGCTGTTTTATATTCCGGACTGGATCCTTTGGCTTTATGGTGAATAGTATCTTGGTAATGGTGTGGAGTGAAGTTATAGAAGTGGTGATGACAAGAGAAATTAAAAACGTTACTCAGGAATGAAGCCATACAGTTGACACTCTAGCTCATGCCATACTCAATACACAACCATTTACTTGTACCAATACAAACTGTCTAGGTTATGTATGACATTTTATTTTTGCCCATGTTGCCCCTGGCTATTTACAGCCCCTTGTCTGAAACCTGTTGTTTTAATAGTCTAGACCATATGGCTTTGCTTCCTGGGTGTCAAAGGCCAGGTGCAGGTGCATTAGCATTACTTTCTCACGTGTATTTTAGGTTAAAAAAGAATTTTAATTAAAATATCTGAGTAATTTAATTATCAATATGATTATACATTGTTTCAAGTTAACTAAATTAAGATTTCTGCAGTATTTTAAGTAAAAATAGTAGTATTTGCCACGTTGGGGAGTATTTTCCAGCAGGTAAATGCCAGTAAATACCACCGGGGGTTGAATTTACCGCCCAACCTTGTTCTTACAGCCATGTAAAAAGTAAAGCATAACACATTGCCTGTCATTACATAAAGGGTTTTTCCTATCTGAGATAACTTGAAATCATCAACGTGCCTATTTAAAAATAATAGACATTTAATGCGATATTTTTAAGATTCACACTGTCGAACAATACAGTAAGTGTAATAACAGTCTTCACTTTAACTAAAGTTTATTCGAGCATTATGTATAAATTTCCAAGAATATTAGTAACATGTGTTGTTACATGGGTACAATATTAGCAAATTGTCGGATACCACATTACAACCAATACAGGGCGTTCTGTAGACGCTGAACGTCAAAGGTCATTGACTCCTCAGTCAAAATTTTCAAGGGTCAAATTCAAATATCTGGGGGTACATTTTGTGCATATAGCATCTTGAGGGGCACATACATATTTTTATGTCACTGATGACAACATTTTGTCTAAAATTGACCTTGATGGAAATTATCGATACTGTTGGTTGCTTTTTAGTTTATTTAGGACCAGTAAATAAGCAATATATTTCTTAATTGTTTGTTAATTATCTGTATCTTAATAAAAACAATAAAATAAACAACAACATAGCAATTAACATTATAATATACATATTTTCTTTCGACTTTTAATGCAATCCAAAACAGTTAAAAACGCTTAGCTACAATGAATGCTCCGTTCAAGCGCGAAAGTATGACGTCCGAAAGTTCTCTCGTCCCTTAGTTTGTACTGACGGCTGGTAATGAGAAAAAAATATTTCTGATCCGGATTATATATTTTGTGACATTTCACAACACTACAAGAATTAATCATCGTCTTCATTGCCTGTGATGGTCAATTTAAAAAAAAAACTGCGCTTTCACGGTACTGGTTGTTGATTCACCTTACCACAAAGATGGCGGACAAACAGGTGCGCGCGCACCTTGGTGAAAAATCGATAACCATCTATACATGGCTGCATATTTATAGGGGTGGAAGGCGTTCTGTCTAGCGGCCATGTCGCCTCTGGATACCCAGCACCAGAATGAGGCTGCTGATTACGTCAGAGACAAGCGTCCACAGGATCTTGTCGGAGGAACGGGTGCCGCCAGCACACTGCTTTTTATTTATGCCAATACGTAACTGCAGCCCGTGACGATACCACTTGACATGATTATGTGGCGTTAACACATGACGTCAGAATACATGATATTTGATAGCTCTGTGTAGAAGTTGTAGGTTTTGAGTTTTAATAAAAAGTGATTGTAAAACGTTGCTGGTGGTGTATGTTGTTGCCAATTTTGTGGGATTGTGCGTCTCTGTGTACGTCAGTACAGTCGTCAAAGTCTTAAAACTTTCGTACTAAACACTCAGCCCCAGAGGCGGATCCATTATGGTGGGAGGTGGGGGTATGAATCAGTAAATACTAGATATATATATACACACAGTTAGGGACCCTTACTTCGACCTAAGTAGCCAACAGAAATTAACTTTTAAAGCTTAGTATTTTTAAGCTTACATGTATGTGCTTTCTCAGCTCTACTCTTTCACCTGGTTGGTGGAGAATGCATCCCCATATCGCCCTTCATCCCCCCCCCCCCCCCCCCCCCCCCCCCCCCCCCCCACACACACACACACACTGAATCCATCTCTGCACAGCCCCATCAACGAGTGGTTACGGACGGGCCGAAAACATTTAAAAATGCGGTTTCAAGTGGGCGTGAGGAGGGGGAGTGATTCTAGCCATATATTTGTTTGAGGTTTACCTCTACCAACAATACAATAATAACTGAAAACAGTGGATATAAAGGCCATAATTGTGTCGCTAAAATTGATCTCACAACACATTACATGAAGTTTAACAAAATAATATTATTTTAGAAATGTATTCTTAATATTTAAGTCTACACATTCTTACAGAATCCTTTTCACCTCTACGACAGAGAAAAATTGTCGTTTGGGGCATTCGAGAATATTTCTAATGCAATGAATAATTACAACATTATATATCACATACAGTAACTACTGTATTATTTATATATATCCAACTTGATGCACCGTATAAATCTAAAATATGACTGAAACATGTAACTACACCAGAGACTAATAACACGCCTTTGGGGTTTTGCAAAATCCCATCACCGTGACCTTTTTGTAGACTTTTAACAACACCCTCATCTTAAGTTCCCAATCTAATTAAATTGAATTGTCCGACACTTTTAAAGGGAATATAAAACGTGTGCACCCACAGTACACCCACTGTACAAACTTCAGTTGTAAATGGGAATTTTAGTATAATGCTAGCGATTTAAAGGGTGTATTGGACAATTTCGACAGTTTGTCTATATTAAATACATTTAACAATATCTTACCACCGCTCTGGGGAATTAGGGTATAATTTCTGCATAAAGTCATACTTAATAGGTATTTAAGAAAAGGTCCTATCAAAATTTTCACAGATATTTAAATTTTATCTACCAGTAGACAAATGCAAACAAGGTATCTGCAAATGTGACAAAAACACAGAGACGATACATAACACACATAAAGAAAAACCATTAGTTACCGCCTTGGAACGGTCAATCGGCAAAAGGGCCAACTGGGGTGCTTAAACCTGGTTTGTGGAGCGCTTAAGTCTAAGTAAAAATGGTTTAAAACACTACCTATATTGTACAAATCGTACAAAACAATTAATAATATCCATTCCTTCCAACTCTATAGATAAGCTCGATAGTGGTCTCTGCTTAAAATAGATATCAACGTCAGAACAGATTACCCGGACGAATACATAAGTTAAACGTGATCAGAACAGTAAGTTGTCAAGTTGAGAGTTTTCTTAGTTTAAAAATAACTATTTCTGTCGCGTGGTCCACATAGGAAATGCCTGTTTGCAATGACAAGTGGGGATTTATGCTTAACTGTTCACACCGGTCTATAACAACAATGAACAACATTTTGCATGACCTTTTCAAGTTAACGATGACTTATTTTGATATTTGAAAACAACAACACAAAAACATTTAGGTCCAAACTATCGGATACCACCTTTAACTCCAAACTGACGTATTCAGCCCTAGATCTAACTGCAATGTGCTTTTCTTTAGACATCTCTTATTTGCAGTTGAAACCTCTTAAAATCACCGGAGCGTCTATTTTGAACAGATAGCTAGCAAAGCCGATATCTGAGTGGCATACAGGTGTGTCGTCGAGGTGAGCGAGCGGACAGGTAAACTCAAGTCACGTGACACATGTTATGACGCTCAAAAGCAAACTGAAAACCAGCTGAAACATTTCACGCTCTGTCGCTCTAGGAAATGTGTTAGTTTGGAGTCATTTTCACAGAAAAAGGTATGTTTAATCATTTGTATTTCATACGTTTGTATGTTTTGGACACATTCTCCGGTACAAAGATAATGCTCGTTTGGATAATCAAAAGCATGCAGCAATGAAAGGAATAAAACTCGCTCAATGGAAGCATTTTATCAATTTTGGTTCATATCAGTGATAGATCGGTGGTTGATTGGTTTTAACACCGGGGTACATTTTGTAAATAAAGGTTGCTGTTTCTTATAGATATGAAGGTATTACAGGGTTCATGTAAATTTTAGGAGTTGAAAAATACAAAGGCTGTATATCAGTTTTACAGGATTGTCATATTAAATACCTATGTCAAAATATGCAATGGCAAACCCTTATGTAAACCACAAGTATACGTGTGCGGGGTCACGATAAAATACGAATGTATGTTCTGACCCTTAAATAAACCAGTTATAGATAGAAGTATACGTGTATTACTTGTTGACGGTAGACGTTTACCTGTCAAGTATAGGTTTGGGGATATTTTTAGTTAAATATGTATGCTGTATGAATTTATTTTGGTCGCAATTCTACTTCTTTCCACTCCCTAGTCGTCTTTCTCCTTCTCGTTCTCCTCCTCAACCTTATCCTCCTCCGCCTTACTGTTTTCCTCCTCCTCCTCCTCCTCCTCCTCACCCCTTTCCATTTTTTCATTACTGACTTCCTTATCCTCACCCTTTCCCTTATTTTCCTTACCGCCATCTTCCTCCCCGTACTTCTCGTTCTCTTCCTCCTCCTCATCCACGTTTTTGCATCTCACCCTTTTCTTTATAATTCTCCATTATCATTTCCGTCCTCCTCCTCCTCCGCATTTTAATCATCAGCATCAACTTCGTCCTTCTCAGCCTCATCATCACCGTTAAAATCGTCATTATAATTGTTCTCATAACCAAAACACTTCACCACTAACAAAACCCACAGAACTACTAATACGTTGTCTTTAATCTAATTCTTCTTCATTAAACAAGAGCAACAATGGTAACAACAGCAACAACCCATAAGTGCAATTCGAATTATTTCGACATAAGTATACATGCACATAGATTATCACACCCTGTAACGTACATAACCATATCTAGCCACACAGATAAGCTGTGTAATAAAATGCCTCTCCTTATTTACGTCTTGGTCAATATACCCATAACCACGTAGGACACGAAAATGGTGTAAATATGTTTACATCAAACGAAAAACGTTTGGTGCCTAACCAGGTCATACTTGCAAAATGGTGCTGCGAGATTTCAATTTCTCATTTGATTTAAATTATTGTGTCCATAAACATAAAAATCAGATATTCACGTCAAGGGGGCTTTACCGAATATCGAAAAAAAACTTTTTGATAACCAAATTTCTGTGTAAACTTTCTAATCTCAAAGAACTACAAAAGTGGACTAAATAGGGAATGGCGGTATAAAAACAGGTGCACGTGATTCCGTTTATTTACACAAACATGTCGTTAAAATATATGCAAATAACTGGAATAAGCTTTTAACCGAGATTCAATTTTGTGATACATAATCAAACAGAACCATTTAAAGGTGCTATCCAACGGTGTGTCTTTATAAAATACATCTAACAATGTAACAATGTGTTAGGAGTTTTAGGCGAATCTGGACATAATGTTAACATACTCAACTGAGTCTAAGTCTAACTCAAGTCTAAGGAAGATTTTGAACACTGCCTCAATTGTTTGACAGTCGGAATTATGAGAAAAGTTGCTCTTTTTCTTTCCAAACCTATAACTAAGCACAATGAAGATTTCTGATAAAATAGACATCGACCTCTCAGTGAATTACCTGGATGATGATAAACGTGATCTCAAAGGAAAATTGTCACGTGGTCGTGGTTTTCTTAGTTTAAAAATAACTAACTGTGCAGCGTGGCTCAGATAGGTAATTCATGTTTGTAATGACAAGTGGGGTGTTATGATTCTCATTTCGCGTAGAAGACATCACTAAGCAGCAATTTGTGGGATCTTTTTATGTAACAATAATTTATTCTTCGAGCAATAATGTGGCCTAAACTGTTGTATACTAACTTTAAACCAGCGTTTATCATGTTGGCCAAATCCGTGAGTCAAACTTATTAATCATGCACAGCAAGTTTACATAAATGTGTTTAGGTAGTTTACATAAACCATCGCCATTACACTACATACATACGTTATGCTAATGGCAGTTTACTGTAATATGGGCTTTTGCAAACAAAACGAATCCTATTTGACCTAAATTCAAATAAAATGGTTAGATTCAATTTTGAATGCGATTATATTGTTGTTGATGGTGTTTTAAACCACATCACATGGATTATATAAAAAAAAAACATACAAAGAAACACAAACACTTTGTGCACTAACTTAACTTTCTTATTATTGGTATGGTTCTGATGTGACAGAAAACAGTGAATTTATGATGTGTTGATAATATATATGATGTCTTTTCAGTGCTTTTTGTTCTTTTTGGTAACACACACGACAATCAACCGTACTATCGTTATAGAAGACTTTTGAATCAAATCATGTTCACTTTTAAGCCGCCATTAAAAACAATAATGATCAAGTTTGACAACTCGTCACCTAACTGTCTTCAACTTTAGTGACGCCATGTTCGCAAAGATAGCTAGTTAATAATTCATTAGCATGCATTTATCAAATACAGTGTACAGTCGAACTTCGGTTACTCGAAGTCGTCAGAACTGCCGATTTACTTCGAACAATGCTCGGGTTTGAATAATCCAAATTGACTTACAAAATTTTCCGATTAGGAGTCCGTCATTTTGAATAACGTAATTCTGTGCGGTAATGTGCAAGGGGCAATGTGTTTACCGTAATACTTTTAACAGTGAAACATATGTTATTTGTTTAATAAGAAATACGTAATAGAATAAGCGTCACGTTTTATTTCGTATCTTTTCTGTTTTAAAGCTTTAATCATATATAATAACAAATGATCATTGTATTTGCAATAATTGTTTTAGTTATGTTAATAAATTGCATGTTCTGCAAATGTTTTCTTTTATCCCCTTTTTGTGGATATAAAGATTTTGTATTGTATTTGTATTGTTGAAATCATAATCACAGTATTTTATAAGTGTTTTCAGATTACTTTAATTTACACATTAATTATTACTATGAACTATGCAATTAACTCTCAGTTAGGTTTATGCATATACGTATTTGATTATTAGTTATAACATTTTTTTTAAACTCCTCTATACCTTTAAGAAAACACATACTTTGCATACATGCACTGTTTGACGCTTTAGATTTATACTGAGATTAGAACTTCTATTCGATCAGTATGCATCTTTATCTGAAACGAACAGAAATTATCAACCAAACATTGACTGATAACAAATATTATTTCCTTCAATCACAACTCACATGTCATTAAAGTTTTGCGTTGTCAAGCTCAATCGTTGCATTACATTTTAAGAATAATTCACATTTAAAACACTGCTCTTGAATTCTATCAGTCTGATTATTTATACATATAAAAAGTATACATATACCTAAGTATAAATATACCAAAGTATGCTTATACAAACGTATACACATACAAAAGTATACATATACAAACGTATACATATATAAAAGTATACATATACATAAGTATACATATACAAACGTATACACATACAAAAGTATACATATACAAAAGTTTACATATACAAACGTATACATATACAAAAGTATACATATACAAAAGTTTACATATACAAAAGTATACATATACAAACGTATACATATACAAAAGTATGCATATACAAACGTATACATATACAAAAGCTTTCACATACAAAAGTATGATATCCGCATATTAATTCAGTGACTCTTTCTACCTTAATTATTAATCGTATTCACAGAGAAATCTTTCGATTCGACAAGTTTATCAACTGATGAGGTAATCCCTTCCTCATTCTTATGGTATTTGCGTTGTCAACCAACACCACTGACAAATCGCGAGTTATGTAGGTCGCAAACAGGATAAAGTCACTTCACTGAAGACGGTTATATTAAATTTTGATAGCGTTAAGATGACTATGTGTTCCAGCAATGTGTACTTTCTACTATCTGATGTAAATAAATTCATGATTTACGAACACAGAGAAGTCTCTAGAATTTTTTTTTCGCAGCAAATGTAAGCTGTGTATATAATTTCCCCAATTTCTTACGAGTGGAAACTTAATTCTTGCAAATTACGAATTTCGTAAAAAAATTTTGAATATGCCAGTCTTGTTGCGAAAATGAAATGTGTACTCAAAATGTACATAACATCATTAAATGTTACGGTTATAACTTATATATGTGCCTTCCTGTGCTATGTAGATTAGATTCAGATACAGAACTGTCCGATGAGATTAAACTAAGACTTTGGTTTATCTCCGACAAGTAGTTAATAGAACGTCTCCATGCTTGATTTACTACAGTAATATTGTGTCCAAAGCAGATGTTCGCAAAATCGAGTCTACCTGATGATGTTTATGAACTTTTTATGCATGATAATAACACATATTATAAAAATATGAAAAACAAATTAAACGAGATAAAAGTAAAAGAGAGATAGTAAAAAAATATAATAAAACAATAATGTATAAAATAAAATGTTTTTTTCTCGCTAAGCAAAACTGCAATTAGACTGCTATATAGTATGTACTGTTCAAATAATAAATGAGGAAATTGGCACGGTCTTGGACAAACTTAAAATTAACTATTTAACGGTCATAGTGTTAAGTTATCTCGGCCAACTTTTCTTCTATAACTTCTGGATTTTGCCAGCTTTTATAGTTTTTCGTATTCACATCATTTATCCATACATTTTCAGTCGTACTTAATGAAATCTGTCCCAACGATTAGGAAACAGTATGGACAATAATCCGATTAATCTGAATGTGTTATTGGGATGTGTTTGTGGGTTATTGGAATGTGTATGTGTGTTATTGTGATGTGTATATGTGTTATTGAGGTGTGTTTATGTGTTTATGGGATGTCTGTGTCTGTTTTTGGGACGTGTCTTTGTGTTATAGGGATTTGACGATAAATTCAAAACATAAATATAAATATCTAAGTTGTATTGTTGTTGTTGTTTTTTTTCAGACATGATGATGATGCTCTACACAATGCTAGTCGCTGCCTTATTCGGCCTTGCTCGGGCTGAAGTAGGGTTCTCAGATATGAATGCGGACGTTTACGACTGGGGTTATGATTGGTACAGAGGGGAATCTTTCAGTTTCTACTGTAACAATTCCGCAATGGCTGTGACGACAGACCATTATGTCACTTGGATGACGCCATCGTCAAAAATTTTACGACAGGACCATGACGATGAAGACTTCAAAGTCGACGCGTATGCGGGCATTTCTGGATTCCAACTCACGTTGAAAAATGTTCAACCTCAACTGCATGGTGTGTACGTCTGCCAGGTATATGACGGTATAAGTAGAGTCAAACAGGGTCAAATAATCTTCGGAATGAACGTCCATACTGAGAAGTACCGTGACCTAACGGAAAAGTACCGCAGCAACATCATCGTGGCCTTCATAGCTACTGCGGTGTTCGTCGTCCCGTTCGCTACCGTGTGTTTCGTCTACCATTTCCAGTACCGGACACAGGAAGAGAAAGATAACCTCCAGAAGAAGAGGTTAACCCACAAGCAGTTTGGCCGGAGTGAAGGTGCAGAATTTGATGTGTACAAGGTGAAGCCATCAGATGATGGCGCTTACGAAAATCCAGATTTCAATACACAGCTTTAATAAAGAAAATGGAGAAACTTAGTTTATATACTTGTATATTATTTAGATTTGAGTGTGTATTTTATACTATTTTATCATAATCATTGTATAAGCATATTATCATATTATGACAGATTTGTTTTGTTATGTCTTAATGATCGGTTTATTTTGTTTTCTTTTATTATATGAGATAACGGCTTTGTCAATTACAAAGTAAAATTAATAATTCCATGAGGCATGATAATAAAGCTGGGTTTCTTCTTACCGAGAAACTCCCGATTTTCGTCTTTAAGGACAATTTATTTTTTGCTTAGTAACGCATCATTTATATGCTCATTTGAGTGTAATCGTCATGGGCTGAAAATCACAGAAGAAATATTTCTATGAAATAACAACATTTTTATCTCGTGGCATTTCAAGTACGCTGTTTCTATTTTCCGATGTTTATGAGTAAGGTATTTTCCAAGAACTTTTATCTTTTCACATTATTATGGTGAGCTTGTATGTTATCTATGTTGTCTATTTTTGATAATAAAACTTGTATACAAGTGGTATTTTTTGGGCATGTATTGTAATCTATCTAGTTCAGTCAAAACGACGATAATACAAAAGGACACATCTTCTAAAAAATATACTTTCATATCTACTATAATAACATCTGTATGCGAGATATGTTTATCGTCTCTTCCATGTGTATTGATGTTTGTCAATGAAAGCTTAAATAGATAAATAAGAAAAGGTCCTATCAAAATTTTCACAGATATTTAAATTTAATCTATCTCTAGACAAAGGCAAACATGGTAAATGTAAATGTGACGTAAACACAGAACGAGACAAAACACACAAAAAGAAAAACCATCAGTTTCCGCCTCGGAACGGTCAGTCGGCAAAAGGACCGACAGGGTGTTTAACCTGGTTTGTGGAGCGCTACAACCTCTCACTTCCTGAAGGTTTTTCTATCAAACAAACAGTGTAAATAACAACATCCTGTCAAAGTGTAACAACTAACAGTAAGCACCTGCATCGGGAATTAAAACAGATACAATGAACTTATATTCAGACGAAATATCTAGTAGTAAACCTAAAAATTCTAAATGAGAGAGTAGTTTGAAATAAAACAGCTCAAACGCTGATATTATTATAATAAGAACAAGTTAATGACGTCATGCAGACTTACTCTCGAGATCGCGTTATATAGTCATCCGGCTAATCCGCACTGACGTCTATAACTATTTTAGCAGAGGCCACTATCGTGCTCTGTTAAACCGGAATTTTCACACACACGAATATGTCACATGTTTGAAAAATTTGTACGAATTCCTTACAACGTGCGAGACAAATATATGTCACACATATGTGAAAATACAGTTCAGAACCCATACCCCATTGAACAAAATACGAATTCGTCACATGTTCAAAAAGGTGGGAAAACATTTTCCAAAAATTTTGTTCATACGAAATTTTCACACATTCTTAACATCCGTTTTTGACACTAAGACGGATCAATGGGAGGGCGTTCTATGCTTCTCTAAGAGAGGGGACGATATTGTAACCTTTGCCGTCTGTCCGTGTCTCTCTCGGACAATCAGTCCGTCCGTCCGTCCGTCTGCAGTCATTTATCTATATCGGTGCTCATGAAAATATCAAAGATACCGAGATGTTACTTTGCATAACGATAGAGCGTTTCGTGCAGTGACAAGAACCGTAACTATGAATAGTTCCATTTTAAATTATCTCCCTTTTGGGAAAAAAGGTGTTCGGAGCAAAACTTAAAACGTCTTCGAGAAGCATAGTTGTTATCAATGAAGCTTTTTAAAGAAAATGCAGGGGGAGAACACTGACTCTCGGTTGTTTTAAAAAATCATTTCACTTGTTAGGGCAAAATTAAAAATTGAAGTATTAACTGGCAACTTAAAATGGTCATTGAGAGAAATTAAGTTACAAAGAACCATTAATCTGAATGGTCCCACTTTGTTCATATCCCTTTATTAAATAAAAAATGACAGGAGTTTAACTTGAAAACTACTGAAGTCTGCCTGATGGGTGATTGGCCGATCAACTGTTGATCGTGGTGCTTACCTCCTTGTTTGCACGACGGGGGCAGGGGTTTAAGAGTTTATGAAGGCCTATACGGAAATCTTGTCAAAGAAACTAGAAGCTCGATCTGTTTCTTTTATCCCTGCCATCTTGTTCTTGCTGATTTGACTCCAGGGGTTTTGGTCTCTGTAACGTCATTGAGTACCCATACCTTTTGCTTTGCATGACAATGCTATTAGCTTCTTATGTTTTATATGTTTGCGTGCAATTAGTGACTGGGAATGATTAGTCTATATTTTAATGATCTCTCTTGTTGCAAAGAAAGCTTGGAAACTTCACACAACACTAGATCTTATTGATAAGAGTACAGTAATAAAAACATTAAGTCTGGTTGGTCGTTTTCTAACAAATCCATTTTAGTTTAAATGAAAAAAAATCTTATCTAGATAATAAGCTATTGCATAGAAACTTCTTAAAGAAGAAATAAAAATGAATAGCAAAACCAATGCACAATTACCGAAAGCGACATAGACAATGTAGCCAAGTCGTAAACAACGACGACGTCAATAATGTCGGATGTTGTTACAATAATAGTCAAAGGGGAAAAGTAAAAACACACACGAAAACTTCGTCTCCTCTTTTGTATATAAAAGTATCATATTATTTCATAATGTAGTTTATTTTAACAATGGAAGTCGTTAAAACACAAACAAATAATTTAAAAAGTAATTATTGTCAGTGGAAATCACAGACAAGAATTATGAAACATAAATTTAACTTTTCATCTCTCACTGGCTTTCTATATGTTCTTAATCACTTTTGAACTTCTGTCCTTTTTTCCATTTGTATTTGATTAAATAGTAAATTGTAACTTATCATAAATTAAATCTTATGTCTTATGTTGATACTTTAATGCATTTTGTAAATTTAAATTAGCATGATATGATAATAAAACATTTTATGTTTTATGTTTTTGTTGTTGCTTAGAAATAAATTTTGGCTTATTTTTTAATATATGATTGTGTGTTAATGACGAATTTTGTGAATATTAAGTTGTTCATCAGCATTTGTTGGACAATGCTACGCCGTGATTACCATTATTTATCGAGAAAACGGATAAAGTAACATAAAAAGAAATTATTTTTTGTATCATTTACTATAGTTTAACATTTGCAATAACTGTCTTCTGAAATGTTTGTTGATTTTCATTAACAAGTTTGAAAATACGATCAATTTTACGCATAACTGCTAAGTCGTTATACATACTCTCACCCCGCTGACCGATTATACGGAATATGCGGCTTCCGTTGTTAAGACATGAATTTCGAACAGTTGCTCTATGCAAAAAACCATTTTCTTTTATCGCTAAAAGAAAAAAATAACTTTATATTATATATCTTTTAGAACGATTCATTGCAAACAAGTAACAAAACTAAAAACTATTGATAATATTAATGAAACATTGCACTTTTTTTCCCCTTTTGCGCGTTTCAGTCAAAATGACGTTTAAATTAGAGACTTTTATTATAAAACTATACAGAATAATATGTATATTAATATATAGCGATTACTCTGTCCCGTCTAGCTTGAAAATTAAATTAAAGATAAATGTAACAGTAAATGTATTTTGAGACAAAAAACTAACACAGTGAATGTAATTGTATTTTCTGTAGATGGAAGGAAAAGGTAAAGGGGATAAACAATTTCAATTAAAGAAAATACATCTAGCTTCCCTACCTTGCATCTATGAAAGTCTGGCGTCAAATATCGTCGAAGTAATATTTTTTTCTCATGTTTTAAGGGTTGTTTTTTCTATTCTGTTACATTTATGATTGTATCTTGGGTAGCTTGGTCAATAACTTTAATGCATGTTATGCAGGTTATGAAAATTGTCAGAATCGGCCCTTGCACTCTTAAATATAATGCCTCACATAGAAACATATTTAAAACGTTCTAATCTGACCTTGACAAATCACACATTCACACATGTTTTTTTTTCATTCAGCTGGAACTGATATGTTGTTGTTCCAACTTTACACAGACCCAGATCACATACATACAAGATTTTATTATGTGTGAAACATTCGTACGAATTCTTCACAGATTTATGACTAAAGTTGTGAAAAATAAGTACGTACCAGCAGGTGTCTCCAAAAAGGGATTCGAAAAATTCACAACACCTATTTGTGACATATTCGGACGAATTCATCACACATGTGACATACATTCGTATGTGTGGAAATTCCGGTTCAACAGTGCTCTTTTATTGGGTTTGGAAAAAATAACATTTAGAGTAATGCGATAAGTACTGTCTAACAATATAGGCAGAGTTTAAAATAGTCTTTACTTAGACGTAATTATGAGCTTATGCAGCAAACATACCCAAATTCCTAATAGAAGTGGTTAATGATTATAACATGTATTTGATAGCGGCAAACGGTCAGATATTCATAATTAGCACAATAATGCTCACTAACTGAACTAAAATCAAGAAAGAAACATATCCTCGTAAATTAATAGAAGTGAATAACTAGTTAATGCAATAATGCATAATTTGCGTTTTTTAGAAACAGCGGTTTAGACGTTGTTAGTGCAACTTCAAACTAAATTAACAAAAATATGTAATACGTTATCATTTTTAAATGCACATGAATATGTAATATAGGTATGGCTGTCATTTCGGGCTTTCGCATACGGGCTACGTTTTGCGCTACATCCACAAGCGCGTGTTGTTTATTTATTTATTTTAAATACATCGTTTTGCTCATAATAGTTCCCTGTTTTGGTGGAGTAAGGTCCCTGAAACATGTCAGAGTAGAACCACTGACGTACCGCAGGTCAACTGAATTGCGTGTTTTGAAAAAGTGGCAGTGTACCGTTTTACTGCTCAAACGTTATTCTGCCGAAAGAGCAGACTGTTTGAAGGGAGGTAACTATGGAGGTTGTCTCACCTGAAATCTACCTGCTTTACAGGTAATGTACTACACCTGTAAAAACCCAACTTCTGCTGATTCTTACGCTAACGGTGCACCCACTTCAATAGCCCGGCTAGCTCAGTCGGTAGAGCACGAGACTCTTAATCTCGGGGTCGTGGGTTCGAGCCCCACGTTGGGCGAATACTTTTTTCAGCTTTATTTTTGACGTGATTATCTTAATATATTATAAGCGTATGCTATTATTTACCCAATATTTCACCGTCATAACCATAACTGATGTAATTTTTAACAAACAAAAAGCATGTTTAAGTACCGCGTGTTCAAGCTGCTTGTTATTTTATGATCTATTTATTTGTTTATTTCCCATAAAATACTTTTAAAATTTGTTTTATGATTCTGTTATGCTGACAAATTCATTCTAGTTTAAATGGAAAAAATCTTATCTAGATGATCTCAACTCAACTTTATTGAACTCGTTATCGCTTTAAGCGATCAATGAGCAATTTAGCATACAATACATGTACAAAAAAGATAAGCTATTACATAGAAACTTCTTAAAGAAGGCACAAAAATGCACAATTACCGAAAGCGACATAGACAATGTAGCCAAGTCGTAAACAACGGCGACGTCAATAATGTCGGATGTTGTTATAATAATGGTCAAAGGGGAAAAGTAAAAACATACGAAAACTTCGTCTCATATATTTTATATAAAAGTATCATATTATTTCATAATGTAGTTCATTTTAACAATAAAAGTCGTTAAAACGTGAACAAATAATTTAGAAAAAATGTAATTATCGTCAGTGGAAATCACAGACAAGAATTACGAAACCTAAATTTAAATTCTCATCTCTCACTGGCTTTCTATAACTTCTCTATCACTTTTGAACGAGTGTCCTTTTTTCTTTCACTCTTATTTTACGTAAAGGTTATAGACAATCATACGCATTGTATTTTACACAGCATTCTTTACACAGATTACATACCATTATTATACAGAACATGCTTGAATATGAGTAGAGGGAATTGGGATTTGCCGGCATTTTTGCCGATAATGTGCAGCGACATTTCTATCATTATAGCACAGGGGCACGTATGAGGTGCCCAGGGACTGAACCCGGCCGGTCCATTATACTGACACCGACGAGTCAGGGGTAATGCCCCGAGCGTTAGGAGGGAAGCCGCTACTACCAACTTTAAAGTCTTTGGTTTGACCCGGCCGGGGTTCGAACCCACGACCTCCCAAACCGCAAGCCGACGCTCTACCACCTGAGCTATTGCGGCCGGTAAAATGAGTAGATATGGACATGCTCGGGCCTGACGCAAGCAATACATACCCAACCCATCCTAAAAAGTAAATAAATAAAAGATCAGGGCCATACAAAACATGCATACAAGTTAAAATTGAATTAATATAAATAAGCCAAAAAAATTAATTTTATGCCTCATGTATACAAATTATTTCACTGGTATAAAACGCATATTTTAAAATTTGAGGTCGCAAAACAAACTCCTTTTGCATAACTAACTTTTAAAACAAAAAACTTCGAACTTTGAAGTAATAGCAATGTTTACTTTTTAATGAACGAGAAGTAGCCACAGTTTACCTCGTCATGTTTTTAATGATTACGTCACTAATGGAGCCAATCATGGCATTGTTTATGATTTCCGTATATTACAACGTGCGTAGTTCGCAGATACCCTAGGTTGCTGAGCTTGGATAGTTCTACGACAAGAAATCGTATTTATAAATATTCCTATTTAATTTTGTTTAACTTCAACTAAGAAATTTTCTAAAATATAGAAATTTAGATATAAGATAATTTACTTTAATTTAATTCATAAAACCATTAAATCTCTGAATTTCTTAGGATTTTTTTTCCAAATTTAAGGAAATTTCTTAGTTTATCTTTAAGTTAAATAAGCTTTTTTTACGAATATTGCAGACAAAGAAGAACTACACACTATAAATGTACATCGTCGTACAATAAATGACATATGGTTTGGGGGACCTTATACCCACGAATCTAAAATGTTTGTCTTGTTAAACGCAATGTGACTCAAATTAAGCTTTTATTAGTATTGACATATCGAATCCACAATACACGAACGTGTGTCGATTGGCTTATCTTCAAGAGGGGTAACTCTTCAGAAACAATGTCATTTTGATAGCGTTATCGAACTTGGACGATGAATGTGTAGCGTAATTTCAACTTTTAAAAGCAAATTGGTAGTTTGTCTGTTAGGGCCACTTTCCGTTCTCTACATACAATCAATGTTTAATGGTGTGTTTTTTTCCAAACCAAAGACAAAAACATACCAAAACACATGTGTTACATAACTTTTTCAAATTATGTGCTTATAACTTGATCTCTGTCTGTGTCCTAATCATAGCTCCTCTGGCATTTCCGCCATTCTATATAACAGGCATGTGAAGTGATCATAACCAAAAAGTTTCGGATGCATGATATGTCCTTCGGTAGAATCACGTGACTTCTGGGTGAGTGTCAGAGCTCGGCGATGTCCATTAGCTTGCGGGTGTTGGCATCAACCTGATTCGCCTGTTTCAACATTCGCCGCATCCTCGCTCTCATCTTCTTCTTGAACTCTTTCTCTCCCTGCAGTAACTCGCTGAAACATATTTACATGACTATCATCATTATCATCATCACCATCATTATCTTCATCATAGACATCTTCTTCATCATCATAATCATCATCATCATCATCATTATCATCATCATCATCACCATCATCATCTTCATCATCATCAGCAGCAGCAGCAGCATCATCATCATTGCATCATCATCATCATCATCATCATCATCATCATAATAACCATCATCATTATCATCCTCGTCATCAGCAGCAGTATCAGCATCATCATATCATCATCCTACATATCATCATCATCATCATTATCATCATCACCATAATCATAAGCATCATCATCACAACAACAACAACTTTAACAACAACAATATTATCGTCATCATCAGCATCACTAAAAAGGGTATTTAGTGAAAAAGTAATCGGTCTGCGCTCCTTACATTTTTGATAAGATAAAAAAATCTAGCGAAAACACTTCTTTTAACTACACTACATCTATTGAGGCCATTATAGATATGATCTTACTTAGAATATATATTATTATCCATTAACGCAGATCATATGATCTTACTTAAAATATACATAATTATCAATTTAAGCAGATTATATTTTCTTTCTTAAAATGTTCTGCACTAATGGATAATTCTCAACAAAATGCACACTCCAGAACAAGAGATCAACATAAGTATTGTATTTAAAAGTACATGTACATGTAGTTATGCATATATGAGAGCTTCGTTCTTGATGTCGTTGTAACATTGGCTAAAGCCAAGAATAAAAACCAACCAAACAAGATAAAATCAATGTACGTGTACACACAAACACACAATGTACATGTACACACAAACACACAATGTACATGTACACACAAACACAAAATGTACATGTACACAAACATACAATGTACATGTACACACAAACACACACACAACTAGGCATAAAACCAAAAGTGGTAGCCACAATAACTCACTTTACTTTACTTACCCGTAATAACTTCCGAAATAAGCTAATAAATGGTCAGTAATGTTAATATATACGACACGATAAGTGCACAAAATATGTTATTAAAAGATTATTAATTAAATCCACAAAGTAGCAAATTACTAATTGGAGACAACACAAAAAACTCGATGCATGTACGTAAACAATGAAGTACAGATATCTCGAAAGTAAAGCGATACTGCTAAAACTATTGATCTGATTAAATGTTTGTATTGAACCATGAATTATGCAAGGTATTAGGAATTTTCCTAATATTTGTAAAATCTCATTATTTAAAATAATTGCTTTTTGATGTTAAACATATGAAAGTATTAAACACATAATGTATGTACCAATACATAAAAATAATTACGTAAAAAAATTACGTCTTTTAAATTAATTTTTCCGACAATAGATTTCTGACCATTCAACAAAGTCACAGACAATATGTTAATACCGATTTAAAATGACCGACACGACACGTGCGAAATGTTTATGCATAAAATTATTATTAATTAAGGTGGATTTATTTGTGGCCGGATTAACCAGCACCCACCTACTTATCTTACCATTAATCAAGCTCTTTTTTTTTAAATGCAGTGCACCGAATAGCTCCGAGTAATGCACTTTTATTTTGCATGATAAATAACGTTAAATAATCCGCTATGTAATAATAATTCTTGCGCAATAATTGCGTCTTTTGGCAGCGAAAGAGTCAGCGCGTGCAACTAAACGCTGCTACAATTTCAAGTCCCATAATCATATCATTTGAGATCTAAATGCAATAATACCAAATGATACAAAATCTATAGTTTTGGGTTTGCTATACATTTGTATACTAGTAGGTTTAAACCTGTTATTTGTTTACAGTCAGTTGGGGAAAAGTTATTTCAAATGAATCACTCTCGATTGTTCGCTTCCTGGGTAGAACTAGTGTACAGATGTATGTGCGTTCAGCAATTAAATCTGCATTACTTGCTGAACTAGTGTTGATATTAAATTTGCACTAATATGCCAACGATCGTTTTGATGGTATCAGACTTTTACCGGATTTTATGCAGGAAATCTCCAGATAAAGTCTGGGTAGAACCACAGAACAGAACATCAAAGTATGAAGACCTAAAATAATTGTTTGTTCGTTGCAAAATAGGTCTCAAACAATCACAGCGAGGGCATTATAATGTCCAGATAAGCGTAATTTTAATGCTACATGAACTTGGTCACAGCTGGTAAATGTGGCTTTTATATTATTTTTGTTAAACAGGCAAAACTTTGTTGAACCACACTAAATAATGCAAAAACGAACCTCTGATCACTAGAATATATGTAAAAATGCGGTAATTCAAAATTGTGGGTTGTCTTCAGTTTATGTTCCTTAACTTTTCATTTGAAGTACTTATGATAAAACGAATAAAAAAGTATGTTTTAAAAAGTAGTTCTTTTTTGCATTTCAGCTGCTTTAAAAGATACCTCAGCTCACCATTTATAATGGTAAAATTCTAATTTTTTACTCTGGGATTACCCTCATGCATCACCTCAACCGCAGGAGGGGGGTCACCCCTTCACACACCCACCCACCACGCCACCTGAACCGCAGAAGGGGGTCACCCCTTCACGCACCTACCCACCACGCCACCTGAACCGCAGGAGGGGGGCACCCCTTCACGCACCCACCCACTACGCCACCTGAACCGAAGGAGGGGGTCACCCCTTCACGCACCTACCCACCACGCCACCTGAACCGCAGAAGGGGGTCACCCCTTCACGCACCTGTCCACCACTCCACCTCAACCGCAGGAGGGAGGTCACCCCTTCACGCACCTACCCACCACGCAACCTGAACCGCAGGAGGGGGTCACCCCTTCACGCACCTACCCACCAATCCACCTCAATCGCAGGAGGGGGTCACCCCTTCACGCACCCACCCACCACGCCACCTGAACCGCAGGAGGGGGTCACCCCTTCACGCACCCACCCACCACGCCACCTGAACCGCAGGAGGGGGTCACCCCTTCACGCACCCACCCACCACGCCACCTGAACCGCAGGAGGGGGTCACTCGTTCACGCACCTACCCACCACTCCACCTGAACCGCAAGAGGGGGCTCACCCCTTCACGCACCTACCCACCACGCAACCTGAACCCAGGAGGGGGGGGGGGGGGTCACCCCTTCACGCACCTACCCACCACGCAACCTCAATCGCAGGAGGGGGTCACCTCTTCACGCACACACCCACCACGCCACCTGAACCGCAGGAGGGGGTCACCCCTTTACGCACCACACCTTCTGGATCCGTCGCCACGATTTAACCCAAGATTCAAGTTGCCGTACCGCGTGGTTTTCACGCAATAATAAAATTTGTCAAAACACTGATTTATCTCCATGACCCATATCACGCTGTTTAACCACGTGATTGGACAATCCTACACAAACAACATGTATTGTTATTGGTGCTAATTATCTGACTCCTTATTATTGTTATTATTATTATTATTATTATTATTATTATTATATAACCACTTGTGCCAATACATGACAAGTATCACGTGGTAAAACCACGTGTTTGCATCATGCGTACGTGACATACCTTAGATCGACCTCTCCATCCCCATCCTTGTCCAGTCTGTCAATGACCTCGTCAAGCTGAGCTTCAGTCATCGGGATACCCTCCCCCTGCAACATAAAGATTTATAAATTCAACTCACGGAACGCAGTTAATTTTAGTCAACTTTATACTATGACGCTTTTTAGCCGAATCAGGGAATTTGTGCTCGAAGTCGAGGAACACCTCGGATAATTCACGTATCATCTCTCGGATGAATGTAGGTAGTCAGATCACCTCGGCCATTTCTCTCAAAGGAACTTCTTTTCTGAGAGACGTCAAAAGATGACAGTACGATGCCTGTAAAATGTCAATTTGTGGCTGCTTCAAATTTAAATCATCACAGTTTAATTTACCCAGCGCGGCAAAACACAATTGTCAAACGATGCCATTGTTTATGTTTTGTGAGAACTACATTTTAGGCATATTCTTCCGACTTTCGGCGAACAAAACGATCGTGATTTCTGTAAGTACCATTGCACCAGATACATCCGAGGGATGATTGTCCCGAGGACCGAATTACCCGAGAAGTTCCGATTGTAAATGACTAAGTTATATTTGGTAGGATGATAAACCCAACAAACAAAGAAAAAACACTTACAATAAGCCCTTGCTTAAACTCGTTTCTGTCCACACTGAAGCTGCGATCCTTGTCCAGACGTTTAAGAAGGTCTATAACTCGGTAACCCTTATCCTGCATAAACTTATACATGCGCACGACGGGGTCTTGCCAGTCAATGTCGTATGTTTCCTTGATCTCAGCGGACTGTGACTTAACCACGGCACCAAACATAATCCTCAGAGGTTGCACCCTTCGGCTCTTGATTTCTTCCCACATCCGTAAGAAGTCCGTCCGTACAGCGATATCCTTATGGAATCAACAAGGGCGTATTAAAGGTTTATGAACAGTGATAAGGTCAAGGCAATGAAAAGGTCACCGACTTAATTATTCTGAAAACGTATATCTTGAGTTCAGGTAAAATAAATAAAAATACTGTGTCTGGGACGTTTTTAAAGATAATATTTTAAACATAGATATTTGTTTTTCATTAAAATTGACGTAATTCATTATTTTTTATTTTGCACGTTATTAAATGAAATCTTTGTTGTTACTTGTTAGGCGTTATTCATTGATTCATAAATGTAGCGCTTAACCAGCCAGTTTATCCCTTGTGCCGTTTTTGACAATGTTATCTTTAACTATCTCGATTATGCCTCTAGATATACTCACACTGAGGTCGAGGGTTGTAAGGACACACTTGTCGGACTGATCGATGGCTTGCAAAATGGTCTGGGCAACTTCGGGCGAGTACGGATTTTGACCGATCTGAAAGAAACGGGACAGGTAGCTTTTAACAGGTATATAAGGTAAAGGAAAATTACAAAATTCTTGGATAATTAAGAATCATGTTAAACATATAACTGAGTATGAAATAAAAAAAACTAGCCCTGGTCATGCCTATGTATGAAACAGCCGAAACCGTTGGTCAATGGAGGAGTGGTGACTTTCTCTTCATGCCGTCTGCCTAGGGCAACAATTCAAAATGTCACCCCGACATCGAGTGCAACAGTTTTGCGTGTTGGACAAACAGACAAGATGTTTTACCTGATAGAATATGTTTTTGCTATGCCATGTAATGCATAAAAAGCGAAGAACAAGGTTCACTGTTCGGCATTTATTAAAACAGCAAATGTAAAAATGACGAATCGATGATATGACAATTTATACTATTTGACCGCACTACAGTTCAAAACAATTGTTTTTATCACGTGACTTATTAAACAGCTGAAAATGTTCGGTAACCGTTTATATAAGGCACCAGATAATACCAAAAATAACATAAAGGGGGGGACGTCCAAATCCCAACAATGACGTCAAATCAATCCTTAGTATGATGTCATCAACTAACCCTGAGTGTTATGAGACCCTCGTTCTGTTGCAGACCCTTGATGATGGCGGCGACCCCGTGGATTCCTATTCGGTTGTTAGTGATGTCCAGCTCAAGCAGGGTTCGATTCTCCACAAGGGCTCGACCAAGACCCTCAGACCCGTCCGTCGCAAAGCCATTCCAAGACAGGTTTAGTTTCTTCAAGCTGACGTTTTTCTGTTTAAAATAAGCACAAATGATCGACTTTCTGGAGATGTTCTATCATTGGTTAATAATGTGTTATACATGACGGCCATATTTCAGTCCGCCACAATATCGGTCTAGTTCAAAGTCAGCTTCTTCAATCAAATGATATTCTCAACAATTTATTTTTTCTAAAAGTTTTGCTACGTTTAAGAGGCTTGAATAAAAATATTGTCTTAATCGACTATTTTTAAAAGAGAGCATAAAGAACGTAGACACCAAAATATTACACATTTTCTGACATTAATTATTTATACAGTGGTTAAATACCAAAAGCTTACTCTGGAAAATACGATCTACTTTTGAAAATAAAAAAAACAAAAAACGATGTATTTAACCCACAAAATAAAGCAGTTGTTTAAGGTATTAGATGCTTAATCAATCTTATGAATATTCGTGTAATGTCGGCATTTAGCGTTTAACGATGTTATATGTTCGATCATTTACGTCGGCCTTCCGAGAAACAGCCGATTTTGATTTCCAATTTTATCCAACAAAATCGCGTCAATTCCTTTACTCCAAAATGGCGACAAGGAAACCCGGTCAGCGAAAAAGATTCGTCAAAAAAAAAAATTAAAGCAAAGACAAAGAAGTCTGTTTTTCATACGTTTTTGGAGTATTTTTATTTAGATAAATATTCTCTAACAAAGTATAAAGCAAATGACATAACTCTGGTTTCTTTATTTTAATTCATTCAAATTTGATATGTATGAGATTATTTAAAGATCAGATTTGAGGACGTCGACCTATACATAAAAATTCGCAAAACTTAAGTTAGTTGAGGTGAAAAGTTGTTAAAATTTTGAAAATAATCCAGAATACAATGCTGAATAATGTGATATATCTTTTGTCAGGATTAAATTAAGTCGCCATTACACATGTAATACCTTAAGTTGATATTGCGTTCATACATTATTAAAATGCAGGTTAATGTCCCTGTAAAACTCCTTCTTATATACTCTTAGCCAGTTATTTACAATACATATGCTTTATTAATGTAAATAGGAATACATGTATGTAAAGTTTACAAACAGCTATACATGTAGTTCTTTAAACATACAAGTTAAAGTTCTCGTCATGCCAGGCAAAATTTAAAAATGGCATATTTGTTTATTTCAAATTTATAAGACGAGTTGGCAGAGCTTAGTGATGCCGTCATCGCTGAGGTGTTCCAAATGTTGCTACAGTACTGACTTACGAAAACAAAAACAACAACACACGTTTCTTTCAGTGGAATCTGCAGAATTTTGCACATTAAGTGGACATGGTTCGTTATTAAAGTGGTATATTATCTGTTAATGTAAGTATATTAATGCTATATGAAATTTCTAACAATGTGTTGTTGTTATTTGTTATTCATCCACCATGCATGTTCACACACGCACACAAAACAATGTCACCTTCTTAGCATCAACGAAATAAACGAAATACATTCATTCACGAAGATTGATCAAACTATTCACATTTGGAACTATTCTTTATTATTCGGATCAAATTATTCCAACTTACCTGTCGGGGTGTCCGTGGCGTAATCCGCCGACTAGTAACTCCTCTGACGGCTTAACCTCTCACCGCATGGGTTTAAGTCCCGCTCGGGGCGAAGGACTTAATTTGGGAAGGTCTTCCAGCTGACCTGCGGTTCGCCGGTGGTTCTACCCTGACATTTGTCGGGTCTTCCTCCACCAAAATAGCTGGACGTCGCTATAGAGATCATAATTGGTCACGGCAATGTAAACAAAACAGAACAGTCCTGCCGTATCCCTCTTCCTAAGTTGTATGGTTCAGAAATATAATTATTTGCTAGAAATGATCATAATTGGTCGCTGCGATGTATTTCAACCAAAACAAACTAACCTGTAACCCGAGGGCGACCGCCAGCGCCCCCTTGCCCCTGATATGGTTCCAACTTATGTCCAGCTCCTTCAATGTGTCATTGATTGCTTGAATGTGAAAGAGAATGATTAGAAACGCTTATGGAACTGTCACTGGGAGCTATATTTAGATACCTTGGAATAAGAATAAAAAAATACATAGAGAACGAAAAAGGTTATACTGACAAGGACAATAGACAAAGGAAAGTTATCTGAAAGTGCTGATAAATAACCTACTAATCGTGTCAGAAACTTCAGTTATTAAAAACATATTTATTATTATAATTATGATGATATTATTTTTTAAAGTGACTTAAAGGTTGGGCTGGTTATTTTGCGTTGTTTGTTGTTGCAATACAACAGTATAACACGGGACATTATTTTAACATTTATTTTAACATGTTATCTTATCTTATTCAACTGTTTCTTATCGTGTCGTATCTTTTTATCATAATTGAGCATATTATTTTTAAAGATGAAGAAGAGCGTCTGATCCAGCAACGGGAGATCCTAGGTTCAAACCCGGTCCGCCACATACCAAAGTCGTTAAATGGCTGTATATACTGCATACACTTCCCCTGGTAACACGCAAGGAAAGATAACTGATGTTCCACAACTGGTCGGCCCGGTGTAAGGTTAATGACTGGATGTGGTAATATGATAGGTGTTAACTGCATGTTATACACACTTGAGAGCACTACTCGTATATAAGCTTTTAGACGACACCGTTTACAGATAACTGAAATACTGTTTGTGGGACGATAAATCAACCAACCCAACCCAACCCAACCCAACCAACCAACAAACAAACAAACCAAACATGCAAAGAAAACAAACAAAAATGGCAGGGTATGTTTAGTTCCTGACTCCCTTCACACATTTGACAACTCACCCATTGCCCGACCAATGTCGAAGCCGCCTTGGTTGTCCCCAAGTCGATTATTTCTGCAATTGAAAACCCTAAGGAGGGGACTAAACTGAAACAGAGAAAACCATACATTATTTTTATAAATTAGGGACAAATAATAGTAATCGGTATACAATCGTTTGCTGTGTCCAAGCTTTGGCAGATCTGGCGGCATGCTAATAGTAAATATGTATACAATTATACTATAACAAGCATTGATGCAAAGCATCAAAGAGAGGCGAATTTACGATTTCTGATTGATAAACAATGAGGGACATCATATGAGTATGTTAAAAATATGTTCAAATATATGATTTTCAAATGTATATGGCATCTGCAGCGCTTCAGAGCCGACGCCAAAAGTCTAGAAATTAAAACTGCATTATGTTAGCAATTTAAAATATTGGTCGGTAGAACATCCGAAGGTTTATAGTAAATGCATAAAAATGTATATTATAGTCAATAAATCTTAAGTTTATCTGATAGATCTTTTAGGTTATATTCAGTTCCATAGCCCGGTATTTGTCTCTTTACTGTCGATAAAGGTAGCAACTATTAGCTCTCTTTTATTTGCAATGTTTATTTTAGAAGACCCCTCAGGATGCGCGAGTATGGAGTTCCATCAACCATTGTAAGCACCATTGCTGGTCGTTTGCCGAGTGACATTTGTATGACAGTTAATGTTAATTTTTCCCTTTTGTCAACTTTTCGTGTCTGTTTCTTACACTGTCACGTTTTCATTTACCTTGCATGTTAAAACCTATGTTCGTTGGAGTTCCGTAAACCCTATTTGATCATGTGCCGATTTACCGTTCCATAGCGTAACTGTTGTTTTATCGTCAGATGTGTTACGTTTTGTCTCAGTATTTCTTGGGCACTTTAACATGCTCTGGCATGTTGACATTTTTGTCTAGGGCTAGTTCGAACTTTAAAATATACCGAAATTATCAATGGTTGTATTTTTGTATATCACAACCGGGTCGATCACATATCAATAATATAAACGTACAATTTATTCTATTATTTTTATTTCTTTGTCCACAATCTTAATGCTCAAACCAAACGGTCGTGCAGTCTCTAAGCTTACCTCTATAATGTCGGCAACGTATTTGGAGTCCGTGTCGTCCAGGTTACTTCCTGCAATAACAATATACTTGTGATTAAAATCGTTTACATAAAGTAATTTGGGCGTCATCGAGTGTTGAGAAGTCAGTTGTAGAACTATTTCTACCCGTAGAAGCCGAACATAACATGAATCATGCCAAGAACCTAATACATGTATTTACTTCAAATTGACACCTGTTGGCTTCCATAAAGCTATGACACATAAACACACGTTAGAAGTCGCCCTACATTTTTAGACACTCAGAAGCTATGAAAATCCAATTTCCTCAGCGATTTATTTCAATAGAACTTCTTTCTATTTTCTATTTTATATGCACAAAATAGATCGATCTATTTTACAATATGGTTTTATTTTCAATGCGCATGTGCAACAAACCACGCATTGTGGCTTGATTCCTTTCCTTGTGACGACAAGTTTGACAGTTTTATGAAGCGGATTACATGTCTTTTTGGTAGAACAGATAGAAGTGAGGCGCGTCCTCCTAAGTCGGATAGAATCTATGAAGACGCTTCCATAAAAAAAGAAGCCTGCACTCGCTGCGCTCGTTTCGGCTTCCATGTTCTAAAGAAACGTCTTAATAGACTATTATACTATACTTAACTATCCTATGCGAGGAGTACATTCAAAGTTTCTCTTCATTCCAACATTATACCTCGTGAGGACATGGTTTAAATCATCGGATTTAAAACGTTGGTTGTATTTGTACAGCCACGAAGACAACATGGATGCATTTAACCTCGTATCTGATAAATCGAGTGTGTGAAGTTGCCGCCCGCTTCGTATCAGCTCCACGAACGAGAACATCCCTCTCGAGCCAATGTTGTTCTCGGCAAGAAACTAAAAAAGGTCAAGAATATTACAAGATTAATTCTTACGATCGTACATGTAACTAAGAGTCCAAAATGGCTTTATTTGGATCAGCTAATACTGACACTTAGATCAGCTACTTACAATCGAAATCCTCCAAAATTAGCATATACCATGTAAATAAATAAATGCTAACGATTAAATCTGCCGATTGATATTATGTTAGTTTACCCAATCCAATTTCTTAAATAGACTTAAATGAATATTTATTGTTGATCTTTCACTGAGTCATGTTTTTGTATATATATAGTGTTAGCTGTTGTAAGTAAGCAATGTCAGTGGTGAAAACTGCGAAACATTGTCATATCAAAGGACATGATCAATTTGTACGATAATGATGATGATGATGTTTGTTTGTTTGTTTGTTTGTTGGGTTTATCGTCCCACCAACAGTATTTCAGTTATCTGGAGACGGTGTCCACTTGAAGCAGATGCAGTGCTGCCTTCACTGTGTATAGCATGTCGTGAACACCTGGCATGATACCACACCCAGTAACATTATCCTGACACCGGGCCAACCAGTCGTGGAACTACCCTTATATTTGCTTGAGCGTTAGCAAGGGAGCCATACCACTACCATTTTGAACGACTTTTGTATGTCGCGGCCCGGGATCGACCCCGGGGCCTCCCGTACCTGGAGCCGACGCTATACCGATTGCGTGATGATGATGATGATGATGATGATGATGATGATGGATGATGATGATGATGATGATGATGATGATGATGATGATGATGATAATGATGATGATATCCGATCGCGCTATTTAAGATCTGTTGTGCACTAACCAGTTCCGAGATGTGTTAACGCGTAATATCTGACCGCGCTATATAGAAACTGTTGTGTACTAACTATTTCTGAGATGTGTTCGTTAACGCGTTGTAAATGACCGCGCTATAAGAAAGTTATTTGCACTAACCAGTTCGGAGATTTGTTCATTAACCTGTAGCATTTCAACCACACACTGTGCTCCCTCAGGCCCTAAATCGTTGTCCTCAAGGTCCAGGGTTTGAATCCGAGAATTCTGCTACAAAACACAGAATAACCAAAGTTTTGGTTTAAGAACATTGCAATTTGTCATATATTTTTTTTTAAATGTTTATATGCGAAGTTTTCTATCGTACTTAAGCCGAATATAGCGTAGCACCTATTATAAATCTGAAAAAGCATGGGTACATATGATATTACGAATGTTAAATACTCTACGAAATGAAGAAATTTTTATCAAAAATAAGCCAAAAAGTACAAAAAGTGTTGTACTGTTTAAACAAGCACTTCGTTTTGATTGCTGTTTTCGATGCATGGATCCTCTTACAGTTCTTACAGATACCTACCACTAGCGCCACACAGAGTGCCCTGGCTCCTTCCGGTCCGATGGGGTGACTCTTCATGACGAGGTCCTGGTCATTGAGATGCTTGCACAAGTACGAGATAGGGTTTATAGACATGAGTTTGCAAGCGTCTCTGTAGTATTGCACGTTTCTCCGTCGCTCCGGCTCATCACCTGTCTCCTCCGGACGGTACACCGGTTCACCTGTGGTAGTAGATCGGATGGGGAATAGGTGTACATGTATCTGTAGCCTCGCATAATTTACGGATAATCCTTCAAATGTATGATGCATCAAAACACATATAAATGCTTAACACTGTATGCGGATCTCCCGTTCTGGGTTGTGCATTTTGTTGAGAATTCTTCATGAATGCAGAACACATTTTCTTACTTAGACTAGTAAAAGCTGGTTAATGTTTGTTCACAGTTGTCAGTCTGTGACTTTGCTTGTTCAGCTTGTGAACGAACATTAACAATCTAATAAAAAAAGTGTGAAACAGTCGAAATATATAAAGTAAGAAAATATCACCAGCGCTTAATATTTGTCAGTTTTTCGCTATCAATGTCCATTAAGTTTCTTCTGTTTCTCTTTAAGAAAAGCCATACAGCATAATAAAATATATTGGCTTATTACGATGGACATATTTTATAAACTCGTGAAATGGCAAGACCTCCAACTGATAATCGAATGAGTTTTAATGTTTGAGCTGTGTATGCCTTCGATGCATACACTCTGATAACAGATGCATTCTATGCAGCGCTGAATTATGCATATAAACAGCACCAAGGTACCCGGATGATGGTATATGCTTCATCCGGCTTGTTATTCTGGTTGTAAATACCGACCGGAAGTAGAACCTGTCACGTGGACTTGTTTTCCTTACTAACAAGCTGTTGCTGTATTTAAGCATCAGATTTTTTAACGTTTAAGAGAAGTTTCTACGGGGGTTTCTGACAAGTGTAATAATGAAACAGGACTCCATCCATGTCAGTTATACACCCACACAGTATCTGACATACTAGATGTCAAGGGCGGACCTACGGTATTACTTTAGAATGGATGTGTTTTTGTTTAAGGTGTAAGTTATGCTTAAAGAGTATGTTAAATGATAGCGATATAAGCATTTAAGCTTTTAGTATACACAAGAACATATGCAATTACCGGTTCATGTTTTGTTGATTTATATTACTTTATATATATATATCGTACGGTCCCGGATTTATGTTTTAATTTTTGCACTGGTTGGGGTGTGTGGAGGCCTGCGCCTAGTCTGTACCCGTCTAATCCCCACACCCAACTGACTAATATACCCGACTTATATGCACAACAAGACAATAAAAGTATGATAACCTTTCTTTCGTTCATGAATTTTACATCGTAACACCTCGTTCATGATTATTCATCTCCATTTATAAACAATACCGTTTTTTACAAACTGAGAATTACTGTCCTGTATAAGTCAACGATTTATCCAGCACCATTAATAAAGGAAAAAAAATCATTTTCAGGCAACAGTTTTTCTTAGGCGTATTTTAAAATATGAATGTTTTTGAGACGATATTTTAGGCAGCGATGACTGTTACTTGTTTAAAGTTTTAAGTTTTATGTCAAATAGCTCAAATCATCTATTCTTATGCAGCTTTTTAAAAGTGGGTAAATCCGAACCTATAATGAACACAATGCTTCAACGTCCATGATAACTGTCATAAGATCAAGTTTCATTAAATTAAATCCACGTTCCATGTTCGAGCAACTAAGATCACTTCTGTAAAACTACATAACAACCACAGAATGGTGTTAATGCGTTGAGGATGTTATTGGTATGATTGTTCAACTTTTTCATTTTTTTTCGTTCTTCAATCTCAAGATTAAATACATCGTCGTTAAGACTCATTTTTATACTAATATCAATGTTTCTAAACTGAGTATATGGGGTTTAGATGCCGTGTTATGTACTTTTCATAATTTAGTTCTCTATTTATGTCAGATTGTTCGGCAGTATTTGTTCTTATGCAACCCGGGTCGCTTTTCAGTGGGTTAATCTTTATGAAAGATTAATTTAAAAATTATAAAGACGATACATATTAACCATGACTGGTACTATTCGAATCTAAGTTGCAACATTTTAATATTTTGGCTATTGAAAATAGATGTATACATACTATATTCATTCGCCTCTATATTTTCCATACACATTTGCTGAAAATATGACTATTCATCATGACGGGTCTGATTTGACCGCATCAGTTGATTCCTTTGGAACTGGGTGTATGATAGTATGTAAATCCTCGATTACTGTATCAGCGGTGTTATAAGGTGTTGCAGTTACATTTAATATTCTGATCACTGTATAAAATATTGGTAACGAATTCATGGCGTTATTTGATCTTTTTATTACTTTTATTATGGTAATCAAGTCGCAAAGACAAAAATAAAATACTCTAGTCGGTTGAATATATATTCCGTTTTGTTTTTTAAATGTATTAACTGTAATGAAGGGACAGCTTAGTAAAATATATATGAATTAAGTCATTGAATTTGGAGTGTGTGCTTACGCATTTTAATTGGCATATATTTAAAGGCATTTTATATGGTATAATTAAAAGTTAGATTATTTTTCAATCTTCAAAAAAGGTTTGAAGCGTATAGTTTTGATAGTATATTTGTGCAGGGAATTAAAAATGGTTTTTAACCTGTTACTTCTTACTCTGCCAGTTTTGTTCACTTGCGGACGTTCAATAATTACGGTGTTTGATTCTTTGAGCCATTCAATGGATGACGTCAGAAAATTCAGCATAAGTCAAAATTGATTGTGTTTATTTTGAAGCGTGTACGATACTAAAATTGTATTTAGTTGTTCATAAAAGGTGATCTTGAAACAATCTTGAACTGCTTGAAATCGACCCGTAAAGATTGGTGGCGCTCTTGGCGTGGTGGTTAAGTCGATGGCATATAACTCCTCTGAATGCTAAGCCTCGGACCGTGTGGGCTCAAGTCCTGTTTAGGGCGAAGGACTTAATGTAGGATGGTCTACCTGCGGTGGTTTTAGAGTGTTCCTCCACCAAAACAGATGGATGTCGTAATAATCACCATTAAATGGTCGCTGAGATAAACTTTACAAGGCAAAACCTAAACATGTAACATGTAAGCTCAACGTTAATGTTGCCGGTATGTAGGTGTTTATTTATAATATTCGTGGAATATAGTGTACACATCAAACTAAATGCAGACAATCCAAAACAATAATCTATATACGAGTATAGCCAGGACAAATATCAAATGCAGAATGTATTTCTTATGTAGATATTTTCACATCTGACTTGGTAGGTGAGGTTTGGGTGTAGGGGTAGGGGTAGGTTAATGTATTTTTTATAATAAATACTGGTACTATTCTACTATATCAATAAAAAGAAGGTTATCCGACAGATTACCTATATTAAAGGTGGTATCCGACAGATTACCTATATTAAAGGTGGTATCAGACTGATTACCTATATAAAAGGTGGTATCAGACTGATTACCTATATAAAAGGTGGTATCCGACAGATTACCTATATTAAAGGTGGTATCCGACAGATTACCTATATTAAAGGTGGCATCCGACTGATTACCTATATAAAAGGTGGTATCCGACTGATTACCTATATTAAAGGTGGTATCCGACAGATTACCTATATTAAAGGTGGTATCCGAAAGATTACCTATATTAAAGGTGGTATCCGACAGATTACCTATATTAAAGGTAGTATCCGACAGATTACCTATATTAAAGGTGGTATCCGACTGATTACCTATATTAAAGGTGGTATCCGACAGATTACCTATATTAAATGTAGTATCCGACAGATTACCTATATTAAAGAAAGTATACGACTGATTACCTATATTAAAGAAAGTATCTGACTGATTACCTATATTAAAGGTAGTATCCGACAGATTACCTATATTAAAGGTAGTATCCGACAGATTACCTATATTAAAGAAAGTATACGACTGATTACCTATATTAAAGAAAGTATACGACTGATTACCTATATAAAAGAAAGTATCTGACTGATTACATAAATTAAAGGTGGTATCCGACTGATTACCTATATTAAAGAAAGTATACGACTGATTACCTATATTAAAGAAAGTATACGACTGATTACCTATATTAAAGAAAGTATCTGACAGATTACCTATATTAAAGGTAGTATCCGACAGATTACCTATATTAAAGGTAGCATCCGACAGATTACCTATATTAAAGGTAGTATCCGACAGATTACCTATATTAAAGGTAGTATCCGACAGATTACCTATATTAAAGAAAGTATCTGACTGATTACCTATATTAAAGGTAGTATCCGACAGATTACCTATATTAAAGGTGGTATCCGACTGATTACCTATATTAAAGAAAGTATACGACAGATTACCTATATTAAAGGTAGTATCCGACAGATTACCTATATTAAAGGTAGTATCCGACAGATTACCTATATTAAAGAAAGTATACGACTGATTACCTATATTAAAGAAAGTATACGACTGATTACCTATATTAAAGGTAGTATCCGACAGATTACCTATATTAAAGAAAGTATACGACAGATTACCTATATTAAAGGTAGTATCCGACAGATTACCTATATTAAAGGTAGTATAGGACAGATTACCTATATTAAAGAAAGTATACGACTGATTACCTATATTAAAGGTAGTATCCGACAGATTACCTATATTAAAGAAAGTATACGACTGATTACCTATATTAAAGAAAGTATACGACTGATTACCTATATTAAAGGTAGTATCCGACAGATTACCTATATTAAAGGTAGTATCCGACAGATTACCTATATTAAAGAAAGTATACGACTGATTACCTATATTAAAGAAAGTATACGACTGATTACCTATATTAAAGGTAGTATCCGACAGATTACCTATATTAAAGAAAGTATACGACTGATTACCTATATTAAAGGTAGTATCCGACAGATTACCTATATTAAAGGTAGTATCCGACAGATTACCTATATTAAAGAAAGTATACGACAGATTACCTATATTAAAGAAAGTATACGACTGATTACCTATATTAAAGAAAGTATACGACTGATTACCTATATTAAAGAAAGCATACGACTGATTACCTATATTAAAGGTGGTATCCGACAGATTACCTATATTAAAGGTAGTATCCGACAGATTACCTATATTAAAGGTGGTATACGACTGATTACCTATATTAAAGAAAGTATACGACTGATTACCTATATTAAAGAAAGTATACGACTGATTACCTATATTAAAGAAAGTATACGACTGATTACCTATATTAAAGGTAGTATACGACAGATTACCTATATTAAAGGTAGTATCCGACAGATTACCTATATTAAAGAAAGTATACGACTGATTACCTATATTAAAGAAAGTATACGACTGATAACCTATATTAAAGGTAGTATCCGACAGATTACCTATATTAAAGAAAGTATACGACAGATTACCTATATTAAAGAAAGTATACGACAGATTACCTATATTAAAGAAAGTATACGACAGATTACCTATATTAAAGGTAGTATCCGACAGATTACCTATATTAAAGAAAGTATACGACAGATTACCTATATTAAAGGTAGTATCCGACTGATTACCTATATTAAAGAAAGTATACGACTGATTACCTATATTAAAGGTAGTATCCGACAGATTACCTATATTAAAGAAAGTATACGACTGATTACCTATATTAAAGGTAGTATCCGACAGATTACCTATATTAAAGGTAGTATCCGACTGATTACCTATATTAAAGGTAGTATCCGAAAGATTACCTATATTAAAGGTAGTATCCGACAGATTACCTATATTAAAGGTGGTATCCGACTGATTACCTATATTAAAGGTAGTATCCGACAGATTACCTATATTAAAGAAAGTATCTGACTGATTACCTATAGTAAAGGTAGTATCCGACAGATTACCTATATTAAAGAAAGTATACGACTGATTACCTATATTAAAGAAAGTATACGACTGATTACCTATATTAAAGGTAGTATCCGACAGATTACCTATATTAAAGGTAGTTTCCGACAGATAACCTATATTAAAGGTAGTATCCGACAGATTACCTATATTAAAGGTGGTATCCGACAGATTACCTATATTAAAGGTAGTATCCGACAGATTACCTATATTAAAGAAAGTATACGACTGATTACCTATATTAAAGAAAGTATACGACTGATTACCTATATTAAAGGTAGTATCCGACAGATTACCTATATTAAAGAAAGTATCTGACTGATTACCTATATTAAAGGTAGTATCCGACAGATTACCTATATTAAAGAAAGTATACGACTGATTACCTATATTAAAGAAAGTATACGACTGATTACCTATATTAAAGAAAGTATACGACTGATTACCTATATTAAAGAAAGTATACGACTGATTACCTATATTAAAGAAAGTATCTGACTGATTACATAAATTAAAGGTGGTATCCGACTGATTACCTATATTAAAGGTGGTATCCGACAGATTACCTATATTAAATGTAGTATCCGACAGATTACCTATATTAAAGAAAGTATACGACTGATTACCTATACTAAAGGTAGTATCCGACAGATTACCTATATTAAAGGTAGTATCCGACAGATTACCTATATTAAAGGTAGTATCCGACAGATTACCTATATTAAAGGTAGTATCCGACTGATTACCTATATTAAAGGTGGTATCCGACTGATTACCTATATTAAAGGTGGTATCCGACTGATTACCTATATTAAAGGTGGTATCCGACTGATTACCTATATTAAAGGTAGTATCCGACAGATTACCTATATTAAAGGTGGTATCCGACTGATTATCTATATTAAAGGTTGTATCCGACTGATTACCTATATTAAAGGTTGTATCCGACTGATTACCTATATTAAAGGTTGTATCCGACTGATTACCTATATTAAAGGTAGTATCCGACAGATTACCAATATATAAAGAAAGTATACGACTGATTACCTATATTAAAGGTGGTATCCGACTGATTTCCTATATTAAAGGTGGTATCCGACAGATTACCTATATTAAAGGTAGTATCCGACAGATTACCTATATTAAAGAAAGTATACGACTGATTACCTATATTAAAGAAAGTATACGACTGATTACCTATATTAAAGAAAGTATCTGACTGATTACATAAATTAAAGGTGGTATCCGACTGATTACCTATATTAAAGAAAGTATACGACTGATTACCTATATTAAAGAAAGTATACGACTGATTACCTATATTAAAGAAAGTATCTGACTGATTACATAAATTAAAGGTGGTATCCGACTGATTACCTATATTAAAGGTAGTATCCGACAGATTACCTATATTAAATGTAGTATCCGACAGATTACCTATATTAAAGAAAGTATACGACTGATTACCTATATTAAAGAAAGTATACGACTGATTACCTATATTAAAGAAAGTATCTGACTGATTACATAAATTAAAGGTGGTATCCGACTGATTACCTATATTAAAGGTAGTATCCGACAGATTACCTATATTAAAGGTAGTATCCGACAGATTACCTATATTAAAGGTGGTATCCGACAGATTACCTATATTAAAGGAAGTATCCGACAGATTACCTATATTAAAGGTGGTATCCGACTGATTACCTATATAAAAGGTGGTATCCGACAGATTATCTATATTCAAGGTGGTATCCGACAGATTACCTATATTAAATGTGGTATACGACAGATTACCTATATTAAATGTGGTATACGACAGATTACCTATATTAAATGTGGTATACGACAGATTACCTATATTAAAGGTGGTATCCGACAGTTTGGTCCATTTTTTCTCTCAAATAACCAAGTAAGTCATAGGTATCCGAAAAGGTCTTGCAAAATGATGGTCATCTTAGCCAAAGTTCTCTGTAAACAGTTAAGGATAAATCTCCAATCGTCATTGAAACCTGTGTTTCCTATCCGAGCCTCGCTGCAGAGATAGTTATTTTTAAACTTAGAAAACCACATGATCACTTACTTGTATACAGCCATCCGGGTAATCCGCTCTGGTGTCGATATCTTTTTTAGCAGAGACCACTATCGCGCTTTTTAAAGATTTGGCAAGACTGAACATTAAGAGGTTTTTCTTTCGCAATAAGTACAGACTAACAATGAAGTTAATGTTCATAGTCATCTTCATAACGACTAAAGTATGTGTTTATGCATAAAAATATTACCACATTCCCCAAAGCGGTGGTCAGATATTGTTACGTGTATTTAAAATAGGCAGACTGTTGGATACAACCCTTAAATACATGTAACAATATCTAACCACTGCTTTGGATAATTTTGGCATTATTTCCGCATAAACACGTACTTTAGTCTAAACAAAGACGATTCTGAACACTTACTATATTGTTAGACTTGTACCAATCGCGAAAACTTTCACTCTAATAGATCATTCTTCCAACACTATTAAAAACGCAATTTAGTGGTCTCTGCTAAAAATAAATATCGATGTCAGAGTGGAATACCCGGATGACGGTATTATGTGATGGTAAAAGTAAGGGGTTTCCTTGGTTTAAAAATAACTATCTCTGCAGCGTGGCTCGGATAGGAAATACATGTGTGCAATGACTGTGCTGATTTTATGCTTGTTTATTCACACAGATCTAGAACATAAATAAACAACATTTTGCTTCGACCTTTTCAGGTAACTATGACTTATTTGGTTATTTATTAAACATACGTTTGGACTAAATTGTCGGATGCCACCTTTCAGGCGTAGATCGAAACTTAAAAGGAATGGAAGCATATTCAACACACTCATCCAAGGTGTTTAAACTAAGTGAATAGTCTTTTTATTAACAAGGTATGATTCAAATGAGAAACAAACCGCTTAAATGCGTTGGCAGACATTTACCCATATCATATAAATGTACGGGTAATAACCACCAGTTTGCGGGTGTTTGTGGATGCTTTCTTGTCTTAGGCCTACGAACATTGTTGTCTTCAGTAAGCGCGATATTTTAAACACTACTTGGTTGGATAGTGAAAAGCATGAAATACTTGATACTTTTGGGGGATCTATTCTGAACCAATTTGACATTTATTTATATTTTGAATCAGTAACAAGATCGCTGTTTTGTTAACGTGCGCATGCGCAGTTGTCGTACATGTAGAGTGAAATGTAGCATCCATTTTAATATCTGGAACAAAACAAAACAAAGAGAGACATCACAAAGTTGTTTGTAACTTACAGTCTGCCATAATGTCATAACCGGTAAATGTGAATTCTCGTGACATAATGTTCCCTTCTTTCTTAGTAGATATGACGTCATCTTGGCTATTTTTAGATCCGGATCTGCTACGCTGACTGTCCGTTGTACTAACTTTGCGCACACTTCCTATGGTCTGTGTTTTATTATTGTTGTTATTATCGTCACTGGTTGTTGATACTGTTGCTTGTCCTGATTTGACCTGAGATGAGGACCTAGTCAGATACAATGATGCCTTTTTCTTGCTCCCTCCTATCCCAGTGATCTCCATCGTGGATTTTTGTTTCACCAAACTCGGCTCTCGTCTCGTCGTACCAGCTGTAACTGCCTTGCCGTCCCCGCGTCCATCTCGCGCATGCGCGTCCACTGGGTCTTTTAAAACATCGTTATCTGACATCATGTTGACTTTTCATCCCTCTACCTTCTTGTTCTCCAATGTTTGCTTATCACCACCATATCGCTATGCTTTGAAAAGACGGTTACCGACATTTGTCTGAAAGTAAACAAGAGATATGGCAAACTCGAAGTCCCAATTTCTAATTCTTTTATATCTACAAATTGAAATCTATATTCGATTCAGCAATCCGGTTCATAAACTGTTGAATTTAATCTTAACAATAAACTTATATAAACTTATATTTCACTAAATCTTGACACACGAAACAAAAATGAACTTATTACTGAAGGATGCCGTATACATCGAAATCTTTATGAGCCTTTGCCGAGTTTTTGTAAAGCGATACTAGCATTTCGATCAAAAAAGCAATCACAGTTGTACTAGCAGAATTATAAAACCGAATTATACCCAATTGTCAGGAACATGTAAATTCATTTTTTTCTCCAGCATTATTGTTAACAAATGGCCGAGTAAATGTTGCTACAATTGTAACTGGAGTGTGAACTAGTACATGCTATTTGTTTTCAAGTTTTTATTACAAGTTTTATTATTATTGTCAATTTATTGTTAATTTTACCATTCATTTTCCAGCTAGAAACTTTAACATCGCTTTACAAGCTTGTTGATAGAAGATCAACCGAATGAAGTAAAATTCGTATATAGTGACTTTTGTTTTTATTCCCTTTTTAGTTTTATTGAAGTATTTGTTAATTTGTGAAGTTATACAAATGAAGTATTAATTGAAAAAAATAACTACGCACCGGTTTGTTTCAGTTATTTTATATTTTTTGTGGCTTTTATACTGTTAGAAAACTGCTTAAATTGATCTACTTCACCAGAAGTCTATTTATGTACTTATTTGTGTAGTCTTTATCACGGTTAAGGAAAAATGAAACGTATTTTATGAAGTTATGATCAATAAATAGCTTGAAAATAACATTTGAACTAGATTTCATATTAGTACATATATATCAAAATAGCTTTGCGTTTAAACTATATAGTTTTTTTTTCATATGTTGAATAATTAAAATGGAAAAAGATCATGCTATTCAAACGTAAGTATATCAAAAACAAACAAAGAACCTTACCGTTACAAATATACATCCAATAATTTAGCACATACATTTTGCACGTGTATACATTGTATTTTTATCTACTATTGTTGAATGATGACAAAGTTGTCGAAGGATTATTCAATATAAAACCGTCATAAAGGTACACCATAATTGAACTATCTGATTGTTCTTACCGCGTTTAATTGATGGGCGGTCCGATAAATAAAGGAACAATGACTCCCCCTTGAGGACAAAACCTTGTTGCATGAACCAATATCTTTGTATTGTATTGATCTTTGCGCCGTATGTCTTTATTTTCTCCTACGCCAAGCCAGTCGGTGTTTACTTAAATTAATCAACACAATATCCATGTGGACAAGTGATAACTGGCACTGATAGCAGTATTTGTGCGACACGGGTGTTATTTTCGTTATTATTTGGTTAAATTTTGGAAAAAGGTTTTGGTTTGTTTGTTTATGTTACTTCGTACCGACACAATTATTGGTGGAGGAAGAACCTAGATTTATGTCTGGGCAGAACCACCGATGCACCGCATTGGAAAACCTCCCTACATTATAGTTCTCGGCCCCGACCGGGACTCGAACCCATGTGGTGAAGGGCTGAGGAGTGGAAAAAAAGAGCAGAAGTGAACTAAGAGTAAAAGCTGCCGCAAAACTTCAGCCCTCCTTACAATTGTTTGGACGTCGTGTGATTATAACGTGCATTACCACGTGCCCCCAATTCTTGGGTTCAAGTCCAAGTTGTGGCTGATTTTTGTATGTAAATAGATCAGTTGAGCTATCGCGGCCGTGGCTGAGAGGTTAGTATGGCCTAACAACATCTCAGACACGTGGCTTCGAAATCAAAATTGGTACGAAACGAACTGTGAGTATTGCAGTTTATAGTCCTGCGCCGGTCGTTCTTCCCTGGTCGAGACAGAACCTTCGTTAAAATAGCCCACAAAAAGTTTTAATTCTTCTTCAGCTTATTGTGTTAAATCAACAAAAAGCAGTCAATTATCTTGACTGGACGCAAACACATTATGCGTAATTAACTTATCAATGCAACTTTTAAAGTTTACTACACACTTTACTTCATATAACATTGAAAAATTCCTATCAAACTATACTATTTAATCTTTACATATATTCGGTGAAATGGTGATGGCATAATGCGGTGAGGCAGCAGTTATCGCCAAGGAGCTCCGAATGCTGATATTTGTTACTATACCCGTAAAAAAACACTGTATAAAGTTGTAGCGGCAGGTATTATGCACAACGTGTTTGATTACGGCGTTAGTGTTGAGTTTCTTGTTTAGATGATTATGACGTAGTGAGTAATTTCTGCCAATGCTGACCGCTTTGATATTCATACGGGCTTGTATTGCGTCAGTATCTTTAAAATGTGAGGTTGGACTGCTGCACAAATAAGGCTTTGTTCTTTAAAATATCATAGTCTTTAGAGTAAGCCCCACTTTTAAAGGTGGTATCCGACAGTTTGGCTATATCAAATGCATGTAATAGCAATTTTCTACTGATTTGGGATGTTATGCATAATTTCTGCATAAACGCATAATTTAGTCTAAGCCAAGATGATTTTGAATACTTCCTATATTATTAGACAATACAATTTGCGAAAAACATCAATCTAAGTTCTCATTCTTTCCAAATCTATAAATAAACACGATAGTGATCTCTGCTATAAATAGACATCGACGTCAGAGCAGACAATCGAATAACGATAAGACGTGATCCTAAAAGTCAGTAGTCACGTGGTTTTCTTAGTTTAAAAATAGCTGTCTCTGGAGCGTGACTCAGATAGGGAATACCTGTTTGCAATGGCGAATGGGGCTTTATGCGTCACTGCTCAAACTGATCTAGGGCATCAATGAATAGCATTTTACTGGACCTTTTCGGGTAAAAAGGATTTATGTGGTTATTTAAGAAAAAGATCTTTGGTTCAAACTGTCGGATACCACTTTTAAAGCGTTTTCTGTACCTGCCAAGGTAAGGTCTATAAAGCCATTGCTACTAGCATAAAGAACGGCTGCCTCTGTAATGAGTGGTCACAGTCACAGCCCATCAGCACATGGGTTCGAATCCCGATCGAGACAATACCCATCTTTTTCCATCGGAATGTGGTACGCCGGTGGTTTGTTTCAGACATTTCTATGGGGTCATTTTACATTAAAAAATGGACGTTGACGTATGGACTATGGTACATGAGACCAACATAAAATACTCTACACTATTTAGGTCTATATACTTTATTTGAGTAATAGGCAAAAGTTTCACTTGAAACAATAAAGTTGGTTGTATTTATATACATAATAATAAAATCAGTTAACAGTAAGGATATGTAGTAAATTATTACATCTTAACCGTGAATTTCAATTTATTAGACTTAAAAAGATAGATTTAAATTCTTAATCGAACCCATTCACGCCAAAGTAGTAAAAGCCGCCGTTGAAAGTGTTACCTAAAAGCTCTTTGACTCTGTCACATTACTTCTTATCGTAATGTGGGCAACAATATTATGGCCCAGATTAAGGCGGTAGGTTTGTTATTACTTCTTCAAACTAATATTTTACTTATTTGGATCCCTTTATTGGTTATAAAAAACTAATAAACTAGTTACATTATCGAAATATGAAATACATATTTAAAAGTTATCTTAAAGTGTTTGGGGCTTTTGTTGTTGTTTTTTTTTTTTCAGAAAAAAAGGAAGTAAAAACTAGCGGCATTTCGAATCTGGTCTTAATATGGCCCTCGACCCAGGTAGCTCAAGAGGTAGGGTACAGGTAAGTACTTTACGCCTCACACGTGTTACGTTGTGCTGAATATCAATAACCACAGGAATGACCATAGTGGATATCATCGTTGCGTAAATCGATATCGGTGTCAATGAAAAAGTTTCTATACGATTTAGATGTAATAAAATCAAAACAACTTATTTTAAATCGTAATCATTCGTCCATATAGCTAAAACTGATCGATAATGGTAGAATACTTTTTAAACTATATGAAAATATTTAACCTCATTCAAACCTCGTTCACTAATGATTTTCATTTGTTTCTTTCTTTTTTACTCTTTTTTTTCCTTATCATTTTTTGTGGCAGTGCCTTTTGTGATCTAAAAGGCACGTGGCCTATGACGTCCTAGTCCTAATCCAGGTCGCGACACACCATATGTGTGGAAATTGTAGTGATTGTGGGTAGTTTTCTGTCTTGAGTTGGTTATGAGTGTTGTTCCAGAACATGTCATCTGAAAAAAATTTTTTACTATTTAAGTAACGACCACACTATACCTACTCAAAACAAAAACCGTCTGTGGGCAAATGGAATATTGTTGCTGGGGCGTTAAACTTAACAAATGAAACAACTTCAGCCGGTTTATCAAAATTGTCGATGGTTTTTGCGTGCAAAATATGGGCAAGACCAGGCGCATTATATGTATGCATTGAATGATTTTGCTGGAACTGAAAAAGGACTGCCGAGCTTATTGGTTTCGTTTACCTTTTTTAGATTCCAATCAGTAGACGAGAACAATTTTCTGAAAGCGAAGTGAAACTTTATTCCCATGTTTTTTGTTCAAGCCCCGGTCCCACCGCACGAACGTTGTTGTAGCGTTCCTTAAACGGTAGGGAGGGGGTACCGAATTTCGAAAACGCTCGTCACCGCGCACAAAATGGGAAAGAAATCGAAAACATGGGTGTTGTCTTAGCGTTGCTATAGCGTTGGTTAATGGTAGCGAACGTTGGTTTAGCGGTGACTTAGCGTTGTTAGAGCGGCGGTGAACTTTGCCGGAGCGGAAAATTTACCGCTCCCGATATTGTGTGCAGCTCAAAACTTTCGGAGCGGTAGGAGGGACCATAAGCGGCGACAGAGCGTATACGGCGTTTGCTTAACGGTGGCCAACGTCTGCTGAACGGTTACAAGCGGTGATGAACTTATTTCAACGCTCCAGGAACGCTACAGCACCGTTCGTGCGGTGGGACCGGGGCTTTAAGAAGAAAAAACTCAAGAACTCATACACAATTCATTGTATGACAAAAAAGGAAACTACCTGATATACCTCTTATAAAACTCCTTTGAACCAACACCTTATCATTACACAGCATTCACCGCAGAATCACTATGAAACATGTATCACCCTTAACATCCACCCACTCACCAATAGTCATTATGGGTCGTTATTTTGAAACTTAACTGCCCTCTATATGGCTGTACAGTGTAGGAGTGTGCAGGCTAACATTAGTGTTCAATACCGGCTCATTAAACGTAGGTAAGGAGTTGGTTCTGTATGTTAACTCGTCTGTAAGAACCCAGTGTAGTTAAAATCGCAAATTGATGTCATTATTGAAAGACTAGGAACCTTCAATTCGCTCAGTTACGCCTTTAATAGCATATACCTCAATTACACTTTCAAATGCACATCTCTCAATTACGCCTTCAAATGTTCAGGAAACCGTATTACTTCCTAAGTCACCCGGAAATACATTTGATAAACCGGACCTGGTAGCGCAATTGGTAGAGCGTATGATCCAGGTACAGGAAGCCCCGGGTTCGATCCCGGGCGCGACATACCAAAATCCTTTAAATGGTAGTGGCATAGCTCCCTTGCTAACGCTCAAGCAAATATAAGAGTAGTTCCACGACTGGTTGGCCCGGTGGAGATACCCTTTAGTTGCTTGAGCTTTAGGAAGGGAGTTACATCACTACCATTTTAAAGACTTTGATATGTCGCGGACCGGGTTTGAACCCGGGGCCTCCCGTACCTGAAGCCGACGCTCTACCGATTGCTCCACCAGATCCGGTCAAGCTACATGTATATACAACTATATATTGTACAGCTACTACCAGCGTTTAACGCCGGCTCATTAAGCTTAGGCTTGTAGTTCACGTTTATAAGGACCCTACATCAAGTGGCCATAAATACAGCATTTGAGACCAACGCTAGGTGATTCGGGATCCACTCTTCGCTTATGTCACCTTTCATGTGCAAGAACCGGAATATTACTTAATTAATATAATATGCACATCTGAAAGAGCGTTGTCACCTACACGCTGTATCTCCTGTCTATATAAAAAAAGTTAACCGAATAAAAAAAAACAACAACACATAATTAATAATTTAAATTAACAATATTTTATACTACCTAGTTAGAGCTTATAATGCAGAAACGTTAATCGAAAAATAACAATAAAGTGCAATTTTGTCGTCAAATTATGATGAAAACAGTTGCTTATCCCTTTTTCAAATAACGGTTATTTTAATATTGAAAATGAATATTACCTGGTAATACTTTATTAAAAATATCCATATATTTATATCATCCATACACTGTTATACTCACGATCACTTTTATTCGATTACCGTGTAACATCAGTAACATCCATATAGATATCGTAAACGGCTCCCGTTATATACGGTAACTTACTCAATATACGGCTATAGGATCAACATAAGTCACCATCAGTATTCAATATCGGCTCATTGAAGGTACGTGTAGGTAAGTTGTTGATTCTATCTGTTAACACGTCTGTAACGACCCTAAATCAACTGGTTATTAAAGAGGTACGGATACAGTTTAGCGTATGCGCATGTACATGCAACTCTGAAGCAAGTGGTCTCTGCCAAGCGTGATTGTTTTGTTGTTGTTGTTATTTACTTTTCATATGTTACTATAGAAGCGAAACGCTCGTTGTATTGTTCATGTCTGATGTACGCAGACGACGACTATCCACGCATGCATTGTGAACTTTGCGTCCCCGGGACAATCATCCCTCGGATGTATCTGGTGCAATGATACTTAGTGAAATCACGATCGTTTTGTTCGACAAAAGTCGGAAGAATAATAAGCCTAAATAGTTCGCACACAACATAAACACTGCCATCGTTTGACAGCTGCGTGTCTGCTGCGCTGGGTAAATTAAAATCGGATGATTTAAATTTGAAGCCGCCGCAAATTGAAGTTTTACTGGCATCTTACTGTAGTAAACTGTCACCGAGCTGCCATCTTTGTTTCGATGTCTGTCTCAAAAGATGTCGCATTAAGGGAAATGGCCGAGATGAACCGACTACCTTCATACATCCGAGAGACGATTCGAGACTTATCCGAGGTGTTCCGATTTTACTGTCATAATACTACGTTGATTACTAGTTGATCCCTCAAATGGATATAATAGTTTAAAAAACTTCACAACGCTTTAATTCTCACAACACATGGGAGTCTGTTTATGGAAAACATAATTAAACAAAATGTGACAAGGAGTTATTTTGCTACATGTATGTAAATAAAGCGAGTACGCACAAATTGTTTCTGAAAAGCTGGCTGTGGCGCCAAACAAATATCAAAAGAGTTTTGAGCGAACAATAAACTTGACAAAATACTAGCTAATATCAGACAAGTTATAAGAAAGTTTGTTTCTGCGTAAACTTATTTAAAAGTTTTATTGAATGTATGACAACTCCTTAAAACTCCGTACTGCATGTATGCATTATGTTCGTCAGCCTTTAATTATGGAATATTTCTGGCTTGTCAATTATTAAAGTTCATTCTAGAGTTATGCAGATATTTATTTATTCTATTAATTCAGTTTGCATTCGCCCGATAAATTTGCGCGTGTCTTGCATCGACTGCGGTTTCGTGTTTGTTTGTCCAGCCACGAAATGGAAAAAAATGTCTTAATTTGAAACAGGAAGTGCGTTTAAACTTTAAAGGTATTAACAAACAATAGGCTAAGTCAATTATGCTTAGAAACATAACAGATGCAATTTTCTAAGCTTCCAGATCAAACAGTTCCTTAATTGTACAAACACATTTACCTTAAGTTACAGGTTATTTACCTTAAGCTACAGGTTATTTACCTTAAGTTACAGGTTATTTACCTTAAGTTACAGGTCACAAAAGGGCTAATAAAACATGTGAGATGTTGATTTGTTTAGTAAACACTAAGAAATTGCAAATTTAATTTAAATTATTTAAGTCTTTTCTACCTGAAGTTAACTTTACTTTCTTAATAAAATAATCATTTAAACATACTGACTTTTGCGTAAACATACACGTCATTTTACGGCTAGTCTGTGCACAATTTTAAGAGTCCTTTTCGAAATATAAACAACTATAACTATGAGAGAACTTTTAATTCATGTATAAAGTACAATGAAACTTGCTAACATATGTACTGCATACGGTATAAGTAAGCTTAGTGTTGAATGTTTATAAAATTTATCATGCGAGGAGTTTTAAATCTAAAGTCTCGAGTTTTGTTATGATGGATAAGGACGACTAAAAATGATGAACTGTCAATAGATGCAACTGTGAATGATTAACGTTTTATTGCAGCAACATTTTGATGTGAACAAGAAATAAATGCACTCCTTTTACAAGTCATTCCTTTGGGCCAATATTTAACAAATGCGCATATGTATGAACAAACGATAAGCAAGATGAGCAGAATACACCAAATGTAATAAATAAATACAAACAACAGTCTACGTCACGCCATTTTCGGCCGGTTAAGTGGCGGCAACTTTCTTGGTGAGTTTGTAAACGCTTGGGAAAATTTCTGATCACTTTCAGCGGTAGATTTGTTCTCCCGCTTATTATTCTTGTTCTCCCGCCCGTTGAGTTTCTCCTCCCGCTCTGCCAAGAGCTGCTCCTCGTGCTCTTTTATAAGATTCCGTTTTAACCGCCGTTCACCGTTAATAAACTCCCTGCGACAAGAAAAATGAGAATAATGTATTGTGGGCAAATATATACACGAGGGACGCTTCAAATCTATATTCTTCAGTGTAACTGGTTTGATGACAAATTTGTAAGACTTTGAACAGTTCGATTTATGATTTTGCAGACTGTAACAGACGAATACAAATTAACCAGACAGTAAATACTGGTTTGCTCTTTTTGTTAAATGTCTCGTCACAGATTTGTTCTTTTACATTTTGCTTTTATATAAGTTCCTTTGACCAGTGCCTTTCCAAATTTTAGTATACGTTGCAATGCTCACAGGACTTTGTCATATTGAACTATGAGTATACAGTAAAGGCTACAGGGAGATAACCTACACTATTTACTGATAAATTTCTAACACCGCTTCAATATCTTGTATTGCAGGTACATTTGCATGTATTTGTATTTAGGTGTTCTAAGAGAAAATAGTGAAAATTTAATTAAATACCATGTACTTTCAAAACGGGATTTGAACGTGCTAAATTTATGTTTATTGAAATTGTTTCTTTAAAAGCATATACTATAGAGAAAAGGCACCATATATTATACAAACATCATTACTATCCTCTGGAGAATCCTCAAAATTAAACTTCATTCCAAAAATACTCGGTCAGAATTGTATTCTAGTCAATATAACTTGATACCATTGATATTTTAGAAAATACTGTAAGACTATTTTCATTGTTTTACTTATATGGAGGGTTTACAATGATACTGATATTGCTAAATATGAGAAGAATGTTTAATTTACAAATAATTTCCAAAGTACTGATAAAGAGTTGTTACAAGTTGTTACATAGAAGTATTTGTAGCACATATTATGTAACATAAAAACCTGAAAAGGTAAGCAATCTCTAGCATGCACTACACTATGCAATAAGCAACCACTTTAAATATGTGACTATATAAATCAAGTAGTAAGCGTGCACTTCACCACATATAACAAAGCAGTGAACATGTACTACACTATGTTTGGAACAAACATAACACATTGCAATTGGCATGGACAACAAGAAGTAGCATTACGCAAATAAAGTAAATAAGAAAATCAAAAAGTGGGCATGCATTACATACAAAACATCTACAGGATGCATGGCACTAATTAAAGACATTAAAACTTGCTTCCTTTGTCATAAAAAGATGCTGTGAGATCACAGCTGAAACACTTTATGTGTGTACTATATATGAGATATATTAGTGGGAAAGGTCCTAAAACAGTCATACTTGATGCAACCTGCACAACCCCTGGTCAATAAGACTCTAATCCACATCCTATCCTTGTTACCTTGCCTGAGCCTGTGTCCACCAACCCCATTACCCAATCCATTAACACTTCTCTTCGAAATCTGAAAAAAAACACATTCCGATTTCTAATACCTTAAACCTGCATATAATATCTATATTACATGTAAGTATTATATGTGTAGGGGATCTGCTTTACCTTATGTTCATGTCATTAAAAAGAAAATACAATGACAAAACGCACGAGCATACTTTAACATATTTTAGATAATTGAAAAGTGTCAAAGGGCTCTACTTTCAGAGTTCATCTATAAAAATAACACTTCGGCAATCGGAACGCCTCGAATAATTTACTCATCATCTCTTTGATGTATCTGATACGACGTCATTAAAAGAACACTGACAATAATTGTGTAGGCTTAGTTTTCTTTAAAAAAAACGTGCAGCAATAGAACTAATAAAAATACAGCAACAGTTTCTTTTCAAATAAAATGACAAAATTAAATTTTAAAATGAAAGTTTATTGGACCAAATAATCCTATACACTAAACATAATCGCTTTTATGAACACTGTTAATGTGTGTTGTTCTTCCGGTGAAGAGAAAGTCACAATTCTGTTATACCATTGTACTAGAAACAGCCGGGATGTGATCGTTCCGATTACGGAAAACACTCGAGAAGTTCCGATTGCCACTACTTTAGTGCTTTAAATACAGTAAAAACATTCGCAAATACCATACCCTCTGAAAACGCGAAGCAGTAAGCAAAAGAAAAGAAAAGAAAAGAAAAGAAAAAAAGTTAAATATATAGCAATTAAAGCAGTCGGCATACACTACAGTATATACAGTATAGACATTTCAAACATATCCAAGCAAAACTATGTCATACGAATGTCAAACCTTAGCTCAGCCTCTCCAATTTCTATACATTCCGTAATAAGTCCGATCTCAACGTTAATGTTGGTCCGTAACATGCTGTAACAGAGCATTAGGTTGTCACGGGTTGTTTTATAACAATTCTGAGGTTATAACATCACAATATTGATGTTCAACAGCACAAGCGACGCCAAGGACAACCAGCTGACACTGTTTAGTTCGCGTCCCGACCAATCAGAATGATTTAGTTATTTACGGAAATCACCAAAGAGTTCCGAGCGAGTCTGTAAGCTAAACAACGAGAGTTACGATAATAAATGGCGTAAAATTGTTCAATTTACCGTTTATGAAATGTTTATTTGTCATGTTTTAAACATGATCCGAAAGCACGCCAGCGAATTCGAAAAAGGTAAGTTGATTTAGAAGGTTTCGTGCAAGAATTTCTGTGATGTTCGAAAGGAAACAAATTGGCAGCGATCTATTTTAACGAACACAAGCGTAGTTATGGTTTATGCACAATTACGTGAATACACATCCCGTTGTTATTCAGAGAAATATTATTTAATATAAATTTAATCTACAACAGATTATCGGAAGCTGTGTGGCAGTTTTCGCCGAAGAAGATGCGGTTAAATGTAATTGTCCGAAGAAGACCGTGTTGTTGACGTGAACCTTTACAGTAAGAACAATGAAAGAAAAATGAATGGCCAGAAAGTAGTTTAAACGTAACAGTGACATATTTGGTTTACTATAAATAGTAACATGTTTGATATACTATTAGTAAACTGGGTTCCGATTTTAAAAAATAATAACAACTTAGATCAGAATAAATAACGCATACGATATTCAATTATTAAACTTGGTTTGTATTTACAATAAGATGACGTCAATCAAAAAGAAAACAAAAACAGTAACACATGTGATATTCTTTTAATAAACTGGGTTCGTATTTTTAAAAGTGATTTCAGTCAGACCATAAATAGTAACACATATGATATTCTGTTATTAAACAGATTGAGTCTTGTCAAAAGGGAGTTTACTCCGACCATTATGGTTGCACATGCGATCTTCTATTAATAAACTTGGTTCGAATTTAGATGACGTAATCTCATTCAAATAAGATATTCTTTTAATAAAATGTGTATGTATCAACAAAAGGAAAGTCATCGCAGACCATTAATGTTAACACACAGGATATTCTATTTATAATATGCGTTCGTATTTACAATATAAAGCCACCTTAGGCTAAAGCTCATTCTCGGTCTTAAGTATAAAATATGAGACTCGGTAATGGTTTTACGATGCCCTCTGGACTGCGGTGTAAGTAAAAGGGAAGTTGAAGTAAGCTAAAATAAAACGCAAGTGATATTCTTTTAACAAACCTAATTCGCATTTTACATGAAGTCATCTCGGAACATAAATAGTAAACAAGTGATACTTTTAATAGACTGGGGCCACTCATACAAAAATGACGCCACCACTGACTCAAACTTTTTCTCGGTCATAAATATGAATTCGGGATAAGTATGAGACGTCATTACGTCATGATGACAACCCCTGGACTGTTGTGTAAGTAAAAGGAAATGTTAGAATATGCCGAAACTATATACTTACAGAAGGTCCACCTCTCCGTCTTTGTTGGTGTCCAGGTAACTCATCACTTTCTCCAGAGCTGCCTCACTAATGGCGAACCCTTCCATCTGCAATCGGACCAACCAAATTAGGAAATCTGGATTAGTTATTCTTAAAAGGACGAATTTAATATCAAAAAGTCCACTTTTCTCAAATCATGCATTATTTAAAAACATTGTTTTGAAGTACATTGGAACAGATGTTATTTTTTGTTCAATTATACTTTTTCCGCACAAATTATGCATTGGCTGAATGTAATATTTAAAGTACAGTGCAACACGATATTGCTTTGCCCAGAGCTTGCATGCAAAATAATGTTTTATTCTGTCATATTTGTAAATGTTTCCTCTTTAATAATATATTTACATTTCTTGAAAATGTACAATTTTATCTCGTGCTTCACTGAGATCGTGCTTCTTATCTCATCCTGAACTTTCAATGGATGCATTTTAAATTCTTTATTTATCTAGAAAGATTCCTATCGCGGTTTTTTTCTTTTCACGAATACCTTTGCTATTACCTATTGTATGTAATTTACAAGAATGCAACATCGGCTCCAGATACCAGATACCTGTTCATGTTTAAAATTGGCCAAGGATACGAAGTATTATCAAAAATTATCCCATCAGTGCAAATGCCGTATTTTTAATTCTCTATTTATCACGAAAATTGAATTCTGGCATTCACTTACAACCGCCCCCACCCCACCCCAACCCCACGAATGCGCCCATTTACCCAAAGGCTATGATACTTCGACCTTCATTTACCTCGAATATATCTATAACTCGAATGCGGATAATAAACAGGCATTATCTCCAATGGAATTTATCTCGAACTTTAACAATCTCGAAATTATTATGTCATCTCCGCTTACCTCGAATGCGTATTTAATTTCGTCCTTGCTAAGAAAGTTATCATGGTTCTTGTCCACCTTCAGGAACAGGTCGATGGTTCGAAGATGTTCCTTCATTATGTAAAGAATTCTCACTGGGTCGATGTTAAAGATGTTCGTTGGGTCAATCTGACTCACGTGACCTTTGTTGAGCGGGAGTGAGTGATCGTAACGGACAATTAACAGCCGGGACTTCTGAATTTCCTCTAAATGAGACTCGAAATCCTTGTCCACGATTATACCCTGGCGGATAAATAATTATATTGAGCCTTATGATCAAATAAATATTAAAATTTTAAGATTGTTTCCATGAAAACATGCATTTTTTCCCTTCGGTTCATCCAAAACGGTCAGCATTTCAAAGATAACTAAACAGTGACTTCGAAAATAAGACAATAGTATTGTAGAATAACGAATAAGTGGTAATTTTTATAGCGACACTGCAGGTCAGCTGGAAGATCTCCCCACATGATTGTTTTGCCCGAACTATATGCGAACCTATGCAGAAAGGGGCCATGGAGACAGGGGAGTTACAAGCCGTCGACCTACATGTCACGAATGCCTCTGGTAATACATGTACAAAAAATACATGGGTGATGATTTTTTCATATATTCTTATTATAGTAAATCAATTTGTAGTTTGGCATTTGAATATGTAATTTACCATTTTGTCATAACAACAGTATATTAAAATAAGATTCTTTTATTTGACTCGTTATTTCATCTGCACATGAACAGTTCACAACACGTTTTAAGTATTAAAAAAATGTAAAGGGAGATAAACAATGCCTACCTGCAAGTCAAGCTCACGTAAGTTACTCTCCTTGCATTTATTAATAGTCTGCAGAATTAGACTGGTTGTATTGGTGGTGATTGGATTCTGACCAAGCTGCAAGTTTAAAAAGGGATCTTACATATTGAAAACATATTTATACGGTGTACAGTGACTTATTACCGTACTTACATTCCGATAGAAGAATTGATATTTTGTGTTTATTGCATGACACAATAATATTGGAAGTATTTTTAAGATAAATATTCACAATTACGTATTTCGTTTTAACCGAACTGCTTATCTCTTAATCACACATGATAATACGTAGTTTTGCTGGTCAGAAAGGGTCGGTTTTTAAACATGAACTCTGGTTCAAATTCTTTTCGCTGCTGAGTGTTTATTTTTCTTCAAATACGGGTTTTATTTATAAGATTCGATTTTGTTATCTGTAGCACAAAAATAGTATCTCGCTAGTTTCTACCTATTGAAAATTTAACGGAATGAAGACGAACTGTCAGAAAAGGCATAACGTCAGTTATCTTTTTAATGTCATTTTTATATATTTATTTATAAGCAGGTGATTAGAGGTGCCATTTGCTTCTATTTTTAATTGTAAGTTTGTAACAATGTTTCTTCGTTTGATGGAAATACAAAAAGAAAAATGCCAACTAGAACAACTGTATGCAGGTGGAAAATCTGGCGAAAATAAGTAGGTTTTTTTCTGTTTACCTTGAGAACTGAGAGTGCCTTATTCTTCTCTAGGCCCCTAAGGAGTTCGAACAGGGCGGGTGGGTGTATCCTGTTGTTGGATAGATCTAGGGTCTGTAAGGTTGTGTTGGACTGAAGGGCGTGGCCCATGGCGGCCGCACCCTCGTACCCGAACCCGTTCCAGGCAACGTTTAGGGTTTCTAACGTGTTGTTGGTCTGTAAGAAAAAAAGAGATACATTTTAACGTGTTATTGTAAATGTTGTTGTTGTGTTGTTGTTGGTGGTGGGGGTAGTGTTGGTAGTACTGATGATGGTAGTGGTAGTAGTGGAGTTGATTTTATTTGTCTTTATTAGTTGGTCTCCCGGAAACAACACAATAATATTTGGTGGTAGTGGTGTTGCAGTTGTTGTTTTGCTGATGTTTCTGTTGTTGTTGTTTTCCTACTGTTGGTATTGTTAATGTCGCTTATTTTTTGGTGTTATTAGTGGTGGTATTGTTTTTGACGCTTTCTTCATCGTTTATTGTTGTAATATTTATACTTATTGACTAATAAAAGTTTTATGCTGGTGGTGATGAATTAAGTTGTCATTGTTTCGATTGTATCTCCATTAAATGTTTTCTCTTTAATTTTTCTTTTGGTACATTTTTTTTATAAAAATCCTACTTTATTATTCGGTTATATTTCGAATATACATGCATTGGAAGTCTAAGACGGAAACTTACTGTAAGCCCCTTACAGAGCCCCGTGGCCCCTTTTCCTCGGATGTGGTTCCAACTGAGGTCCAAACTGAACAGGGAGTCGTTGTCAGCTGGAGAAAAGTATCAGGCCTAGTCATACAGTATAAACTGGTTGTGTCTATATTTAGAACTAACAACTATCTGTTCCTGCGGCAAAAAAAGGGATTTTGGTTCGAAGATTCGTACACTTTGGGTTGGAGGCTATGACCGTCATCGTGCATCCCCCTGGTCACCTTTTACTTTATTATCTAAAATCTGACCACTTAAATTTTTCGGTTTGACCTCAAATTTAAGCTAAAAGATTTTCGATTTTATAGAGTAAAAATTTACCAGCTTAGTGTGTTGTAGTTCTGGGACTGTGGTAATGGAACTTTGATGCAGAGGCTGAGATTAATCTAAAGGATTTGATTGGTCAGATTTCGAGCTATATTCAAATTATCACCAATCGGATGTCCATGTTATGTTAACTCGGACCCTAGTAAACATGCCTTTATCTTTCAAGCTATATAACTTTGCTAAGTGCAGATATTGGAAAATATATGAATGTAGTTTGTTATATACTTAAATACAATTAACTCTGTTGGTATGTGAAGGGACTTTACTCTAACTATTAAAAAACTACATTCTTACCTCCCTTGTGGATAGCTATATGTGCATTATTTGGTGCAAATAAAAATATAATTTATTATATTATATAAAGTATGTGAAAATATTTCCTAGAAGGGAGATAATTAAAACTGTTCTTTTCGAAAATGGTGATTATAGATAACTCACCTAGAACGTCACCAAGCACAGTCCCGCAGTTGCTCAGTCGATTGTGTCGTAGAACCAGCTCCCTTAAGTTGACCCCGTTCTGAAACAGACGTTGTTGATCTTCATTAGTACTTTAATTTATTCGAAAAATATTCTCTTAATTAATCACTTAATAAGTCTCTTACAATTGTATTTAAACTTTCCTTAAAAGTCCATAAACGTATTTAGTTAGTTAGTTGGTTGGTTGGTGGGTTGGTTGGTTGGTTAGTTAATAAGTAAGTTAGTTAGTTAGTTAGTTAGTTAGTTAGTTAGTTAGTTAGTTAGTTAATGAGTTAATGAGTTAGTTAGTTAGTTAGTTAATGAGTTAATGAGTTAGTTAGTTAGTTAGTTAATGAGTTAGTTAGTTAGTTAGTTAGTTAGTTAGTTAGTTAGTTAGTTAGTTAGTTAGTTAGTTAGTTAGTTAGTCAGTTAGTTAGTTAGTTAGTTAGTTAGTTAGTCAGTTAGTTAGTTAGTCAGTTAGTTAGTTCAAGTTTATAGATTTTTTATAATTTATAAACCGCATTTATAAATACTTTTCATAAATTTATTTATAATCACTGATATTTATTTCCATTAAGATTCATTTATTGAATTGGCTCTGACCACCTAAGTATTTTACAACAAATCATCTTTAAGGCTTTAATGTATATACATACACGTATTATGTCGGCGAGTAGAACCCCCTCTGCATCGGTGAAACTATTGTCTGAAATACAAGGAAACTATTATTTAGTCATATTTACGAAAAAAAGACGAGGAAGAAGAAGAAGAAGAAGAAGAAGAAGTAGAAGAAGAAGAAGAAGAAGAAGAAGAAGAAGAAGAAGAAGAAGAAGAAGAAGAAGAAGAAGAAGAAGAAGAAGAAGAAGAAATGATGATGATGATGATGATGATGATGATGATGATGATGATGATGATGATGATGAAAGAGAAGAAGAAGAAAAAAGAAGAAGAAAATGATGATGACAAGACAGATTAAAACAATAAAAATCGTCATATTTTTCTGCTGTTTTTTTCATGCTTCATGTATACATGCATTACGTTTACATCTTTTGTTGTTGCTGTTGTTGATGCTATTTCCTTTGTTGATTTCGCTCTTGTACTTATCTGTAGATAACTCTCAAACCACAACAATTCACCTGAACGTGACCTTATTCAGGTCAGGGCTAACCTAATTTTAACTTGGCTCATAATCAAGGGCTTAACGCGGTGTTGCTATAACCGGATTTATCTACATTCTTTCATTTTAATCCTACAGACAGGATTATCAATTGAACGTGTTTGTGTTTATTAAAATTGAGCAGCAAGATGAATATTTTATATGAATGTATTTTCTAAATAACAGAAATAAAAGACGCTATAAGAATGAATGACATAATTACAACCTTAATTATATACTTTGTCAGATAAATTTATACTTTGAAATGTGTATAAGGGATGTCAATAAACATAATCATTATACTTAATAAGTGTTACTGTATGCAGTAGACTTTGTAGACGTACCAAACATATTACAACCATAGCAAGCATAAGGAGATATTTTTTGTTGCTACAGCAGTTGTTGCCACTATATCCTCTTACGCAGAGTGATCGTTCGTTGCTTACAAATGCACCTCTTCAGCGGTCTTGTGAATGTCTAAATTCTTGACTTATCAGAAATAAAGAGGTCTATTTTGTTTAAGAAAGTTCGTGTTTAAAGTACTCTTTGGGTTTAAATTAAAGATTGATAATGTTGGTCTGAAAACTTTTGATTACTTGGATAATTCAGCATCGGTCATGGAATTGTTACGCAAGACATATCAGTACACGAATGTAAACCAATAATGCCGTATATTTTAAACTACACGTAGATTAAAAAAAAATAAGCGAATTCTTAACTGGCATCATTTAATTAAGTAATTTTAAAATAAGAAAGGGTCATTGCTTTTATATTTCAAAAGATTTAGCATGTAGCCGATGTAAAACGTCTATTTTCAAATTTATTTTGAGATTTTTGACGAATAACCAGTATTACGTGGCCTAAAAGTGCGTCATGTTGTAAAGGTGCAATAAACCAAGAGTGTTATTTACGACTGCTTCTACTGATGTTGTTGTTGTTCCAGCAGATGCTACTGTTGTTCTTGCTGCTGCGAGTGCTACTAGTGCTGCAGTTGGTACTACTACTGTTGCTACTACTTTGTATACCATTTTCTAGTGATCATTTCACCAATTACGTTCTCATTGGGGCCATGAAAACGGTAAATTAACTGACTTTGGTTAGATCTTATAACATATGTGTCAATTTAAATCATCTGTTACAATTCAACGAGAGTGAACATCAACAAGTTATATGCCGCCAGATTTAAGTTAAACATTTCAAGTATTAGTCTAGTTTCACCACTTATTTGCTTACAACACTTATGCGAACTGGCGTCTACAAATAGACTAAAAATTGTGTAACCGATTTTCAAACGCCTGCACGGACTAATTGGAAGGAGACATGTACTAATTGGCAAGGTTTGATCAAATAACCCGACCACAATGAGCTGTGCCAGATTAAATTATATTCCTGTTAATCATAATCCTTTTGATCTTAATTTACTCTATTATTTAAGCATGCGTTGGAATTATAACTAGGATAAGTATGTCATTTTCTCACCGAGAACGTACACGGTTTTATAAGATGTACACGTAGACCTTCACCGATTAATATTCTATGTAATTACATTAATTTCAAACATTAGATAGTCTCTGGCAAGGTGCAGGCTAAACAGACGAATATGTAATAACAAGCAATAGCAAGCATGATACATATACATAACATAGAACACAAGAACAAGAGGTCTCTAGAACATCGACAATTATGTAAATATGTGTACATTATATAAAAGAGAATAGCGAATCAGCGATATTGAAGAACTAAATAGGAACCAGCCAAACTTCATTCATCATATGACTGCACCATGGCAACATTAAATTTGAATTAATTAGTTTTCGACAATGTAATTACAGAATAGAACAGAACATCGTTTATTGAGATTTGTACATACGTACATCATCTGATACAAACATACATTTACACAATAAAATACAAAATTACAAAATCTTGGAGTTTGTTGTCATGCATAAACACGCGCTGTTTTTCGAACATTTTGTAATTCGTTAACCGTTTAAGGAAATATATACGAGAGTGTCAGTTTACTGTTACCAAATAGCACATGTGTCATATTTTTTGTTTACAAATAAATTGGTTTTTGACAACATTGGACTAGGGTCAGGGTCAAGTGGAAACTGTTTCACAAGACCCATGCATCGTATGACGGTTTTCATATATATATACATAAACAATGCAAACTTTAAACAACTTCTTAAATCAATCGACATCGTTTATTTTAACGATACCTGACCCTAGGGCGAGTTTTTACAGTTTTCCTAAATTTTCAACCCTCTGTATTGAGAGGAATTCTCCCCGCTCACCTTGTTGGGCTAATTTGTAACAAACGGAAAGGTCGAGTGGCACTTGATAAACCTTGTTGAGAAAATCAAGTGCTGCAATACATTTGTCGTCTAAAAGTTTGTATCTAATAAGGCAATTAAACTTCGACCTACAAGATGTGTCAGTTGCACTTAAACTACATGAACAATACTTGTGTACTTCTATAGTGGTACAATTTAGTACAAATTGCTCCGTTAAACTGATTGTACAATTTTTGGACAAGACGTACCCTGTACTTTATATCAGAATGTGTGTTTTGATAAAAAAGTTCGTCGATAACAATTTCGAAAGGTGGATATTCATAAGATAACAGTCATACATATCTTCAACTGATTACAATGCTTGTTAAAATATACTATACTAAATATATTTGACTCAAACTGGACGACAGAACAAGAGTTGTGAGCTGTGATCTGTTGTTTTAATATACACCACAGTAGTTCAATTTCAAATATTCTAAAATAGATTAATTATTTCCCAGTATCAATTCCTGTGTAGAATCCGTGTTCAGATTACATCTACATAAATAGCTAAAATAAATACATTGATCAAAAACCGACATTGCGTGTGAAGTCAAGAGCTCGAACCTGACTCCTTCTTATCCAGAGTTCAAAAACTTAAGCTCCCGATCAAAGACTCTGCTTAATTAGTTGTCAATTTACACTACAATGGTAATAATTTAATTTAAAATTGCCAATTAACTGGCAGGAAGCTAAAAATGTTTAATATTGCGTAGTTAAAATTTACCACTGCGTACCATCACTTGAGCGTACCATATTTTTACAAAAAAATGTATAAGTTATAATATTTTAGAGAATGAGAAATATATAAACCAAATTCCATCTATTTGAACGCATTGTCATATAAGGCAAACATTATTTACCACTGAGATCTAGTTTGTTAAGGCATCTGTCTGTCTGGAGCGCATCCGCTAGGACACGGACAGATTCTGAACACAGGTGGCAGTTGACCAAAATCTGAAACAGCAACAACATAACTATCAGCAGCAGCATAATCACTATCATCACCATCATCATCATCAACATCATCATCGTCGTCGTCGGCGTCGTCGTTGTCGTCGCTATCATCATCATCACCGTCATCGTCGTCGTCATTGTCGTTGCCATGGTCATTGTCATCGTCGTTGTCACCGTTGTCATCAAAGTCATCCATTTATTATCGTTATTATTGTAATCAACTTATCCTCTAATTAGCAACGTACTGCTTTACAGATTGGTGAAATATATTTGTTTTACATACTTGCGTAAAGGTGAAAGACAACTGTTCTCACAACTGCAAAATCTACCATTTGTTAAGGACATCTTTTAACCACTAGCGTGCCATTTATACTTATTCTGTCATTGTAATATCAATGGTGAATGCATTTTCAGGTTACCCTAAAAGTTCTTAAGCCACGTATTTAACTGAATTGGGTTGCTGTAAGACACTTGGGCATAAACAAATCCCCAAGTGTACATCTTATAACGCCACCTAGCGGGCAGTTAGTTCATTTGGGACCCTTCTATGGGCACTTCCCAAGGACGGGTCTTCATAAAGATGACAACTTAATTCAGAACCTTTTATTTTATGGGTCTTTTAGGTACAATTGATGCATGGTAAAAATGAAAACGCAATCTTCGTCTTGTGCATGACCATACTCATCACCCCCGGATTCACATTCGACTGAAAAATGTAATCACTCCTGAACTAGTGTCTAATACATTATGGTTCAGGATAAATCACACGTTGAAGAATACTAATGGTATATAGTCCAATATAGTTGAGGCTATAGAAATGGATCCATGGGGCGGGATTGGGAGATACATCCCCCCTCCCCCTCCCCACCCCCACACCACCAATCAGGTAAAAGAGTAGAGTTGTGAAAACACATACACGTAAGTTAAAAAAAATACTTAGCTTTTAAAGTAAATTTTGTCTTTTGACTGCTTAGGTTGAAGTAAGGGTCGTTAATTGTGTACATATATCCAGTTTTTTATGCGATAATGTTTAATGCATCTTGATTCATACCCCAACCCCCGGGCCAAAATTTTCTGGATCCGCCCCTGGGGGGCAATATCGGGTTGTTGAGCTCGAAAGGCCAAATAAAGCAACACTTTTGATTCTCCCAGCTGATTCTCTTTTGAAGGCTAGCACAGCTTATATAATCTAGTGATCAGGTCGAATATTTAAAGGTGCTTTCCGACAGTTTTCTTTTCTTTCGAATAAAAACATAAGTACTTGTTACATGAAAAGTCGTAGAAATTGCTGTCTTTTGATGCTCTAGATATGTTTTAACAGTGAAGCATAAATCCCCACTCGTCATTGCAAACAGGTATTTCCTATCTGAGAAACGCTGCAAAGTTAGCTACTTTAAAACAAAGAAAACCACATGACATTTTTTGAGATGACGTTATATCGTCATCCGGGGAATCCGCTCTTACGTCGATGCTATTTGTAGCATTTTAGTGCTTATTTATATATTTATAAAGAATGAACATTAAAAATGGCTCTTTTCTCGATTTGTACTGTCTAACAATGTTTGAAGAGTTCAATGTTGTTTTACATGGACTAAAGTATACGTTTGTGGAGAAAGTTTGCATATATTACCCCAAAACAGAGGTAAGATATTGTTACATCTTGTTAATGTAGTCAAACTGTCGGATACCACCTTTATGGTACAATATTGCTGTTGCTGCACAATGGAAAAGAGAAGTTGACAAGCCGCTTTGATATTAATATAGATTCCCTTGTTGACATTTAACTTACATGTGTTTCACGACTGTTTGGTTCATTGTCGTTACAAAATGACTTGGAATTGTATCATGTCTGGCGTTTTCGAAATGCTATATACATTAAGGTCAGCACTAGATATGCTTCAATTGGACACCGTCTCCAGTTAACTGAAAGACTGAACTTTAACGGCGTGATAAAACTTTCCAAACAGTACTAATGCAGCTAACAAGTTCAGATTGCTTGAGTTTCCAAATCCGAGTACGTTGTTATGATCAGCGTGCATATCATCAACGGTTATTAAAATTATGCCATATAAAATTGTAATGAGTAAGTCATAGTTATTTAACCTACCAATTTAAAAACACAAAAGGTTTTTTAACTTCAATTTGTTAATAATTTTAGCAAAGTAACTTTTGTTCACAACGTCCACGATTTCTTACACTGTTGGAGTAGTCGGTGGGTTGTTTTGAATAACTTTTATTACGCAGCGATTTTGTAAACTTTGAGCTATTTAACGACATTTAAAAGGATATTGATAGCAAATGTGTTCGGTGTACAGATTTCTAATCTCATGGCATTTTAACATTGGTGACCAGATAAAAGTTTATTTGCGCCAGAAATGTAGAAATATAACTACTTACCTTACGGGCAAAATATTTTATTGTATATTATTTTAATCTGACCTTGCCTCCTTGATGTATCGATCATCTGGGAGGTATTGGTTTTATTTTGGCTTTTTTGCATGTCGGTGTCTATGTGATCGAAACATTATGGTCTCTATCAAAGTGGCAAGTTTAACAACTTCACGAACAAACTCGTCATACTAAACATCAGCAATATCATCAGCAGCAGCAACATTTGGTGTTTTATTTGTCCCATTGTTTTTGTGTTTCTTTGTTGTATTGATGCTGTTATTGTTTCTTTTCCTTTTGAATTGAAGTGAATAGATTCTATAAAAACAATAAAAGACATTACTTTGATTGCAATAAATATACATTTCATTGAATATGCTCTACGCAGAACGGCATTTTAAAGTGTGCCCTTTATCTAAGACAGAGTGGTTTTATTTAACCTCGCTTTCCACCTTATTGTATTTGGCCTCAAGCCTTACTTACCAACTGGTTTAGGAATTTATACGCCTCCATAAAGTCCGTAAGTCGGCCCATGTCTCGAGCCTCCAGCCTGTTTCCCGTCATGTCCAGGCGATCTAAACTGTCATCATCCTGATAGATAAGTAACAAAAATTGTGCGTCAATTGGAGACAAACGTTTGTTAACGTTAATTTTTTTTTTTTGTATATTTCGTCTTAAACGTATTTGTCATTAATTCGGCACTGCATCGTTAAAGAATGTTAGTGTTTTTTAAAAGGAAAAGAGGCCTTTTATTTGGAAAAAATACACACAAAATATGAAAAGTTTTTAACTTAATAGTTACGGAATTTTACGGAATTTTCAAATCATTAAGAGATAGTTCCCAATTAAAGTAATATGTACAGTTTAAAGTCGAAAAATATGTTAAACTGATTTCGAATACGACCCTTCGCGTTTTGTTCTTCCATTTAAAACTCTAATGTATTAATATTTTTCAGTTCGATAAATAGATGTTAGCGCCATATATTACGTCAATAGTTGGACCTTCCTTCAGAATGCTTTGTCAGACAGTTGGTGACAATCATTTGCGATTCTTTTAGGAAATAAGATTTGAAAATTATTTTAATTTTATTTTTGTTAGCTTGATTTTCACTTACACTTTCAGTAAGTTCGTATATGTGTTAGCTTTATATTATAAAGCGTTTGGAGCTTATTGTAAGGAACTTACGCTATATTAAATAAACTTTTTTTATTATTATTTATATTCTTCTTTCTTCACATGAAAGAGCAACGTAAAAAGTTATGACTTTTATAATTAAGTATATCAACTCTCGCAACATTTTGTTAGGAACATATACTTAGATAACGTACCGTTTTGTTTCGTTCTTTGTTGATATATTCTTCCTGAAAAATAAATGCATGAATCGGGTATTTATGATCAGTAAATTAAATGTCAAAAGGTATTTGCATATATTGACAAATGCGTGCAAACAGCAAATAATTGAACGAAACTCTTAAAATCAGTAACGTTCTTTAGTTACCAAGACTGGTGTTAGTGAATTTAAAGAAATTGTAAATTGCAAATAAAGTGAAATATTTGCACAGTTCAGGTGGCAATTAACCTTAGCATCAAGAATATTACAATATATTTATAATTACAATTTAAATATATAGTAATCTATTGTTTCAAGTAAAACATGTTATCATTTACTTTGTATTAAGGGCGTTTATACTTTAGCTTTACTAATCTATAACATACACAATTCGTTTGACAATATTGCTACAAAGCGGTTTCTTGTCATTATGTAAACCTTTTTTTTTTCAATTTAATAATTTCTGACAAACATACCACAAGTGCCACGAAGAAAGCTTTCAGTTCATTAGGAGTGAGATGCTGACTTTCAAGAGTTATGGCCCTTTTCCCAAACTGTCGAAGCACGTGTTGAGTGGGGATGCGGCCATATTTCTTACAGAGACGGCGGAAGGTTTGAGCCCCACTGTGTAGTGTACGCGGGCTGTGTTTCTTTATGAAATCATCTGTAAAATCAAGTGTTACAGTGCGGATACATCTCTAATCAAACATACTTTACAGAACACATACATCGTAACATCAAGATGTAGAAGCAAAGGTTAGTTTTACAAATATAGTATGGAAATAAATGAAAGGGTCATTCAGTCAAGTCTAAGAAAACAGTTAATGGTCAAAGTGTTGATAATAAATTTACGTGAAAACAGTGCAAGTAAAGCATGACATATAGACGAAATGTCAGTTGGTAAATGAAATATAAGGAAAAGAGTTGAAGGTCATAATGTCATGTCAAATCTAAGAAAGAAGTCCAAGGTTGTTTTATTTTTGTTACGATAGATATCTGACTATAATACATTGGCCTTTGAGTGTCGCGTGAGGCTCCTGACTACAATCTTCAAAGATCCATGGGGAGAACGTAGGTCGTCTATTGGACGTCCTCCCATAAACGTAAACTGTCTAGTAGACGTCCTCGCATGAACGTTGGTAGTCTATTGGACGTCCTCCCATAAACGTAGGTCGTCTATTGGACGTCCTCCCATAAACGTAGGTCGTCTATTGGACGTCCTCCCATAAACGTAGGTCGTCTATTGGACGTCCTCCCATAAACGTAGGTCGTCTATTGGACGTCCTCCCATAAACGTAAACTGTCTATTAGACGTCCTCGCATGAACGTTGGTAGTCTATTAGACGTCTAAAAATGAACGTAGGTGGTCTTTTCGATGTCTAAACATGAACGTAGGTCGTCTATAATACGTCTTAACATGAACGTACGTCGTCTTTTCGATGTCTTAACATGAACGTAGGTCGTCTACTCGATGTCTAAACATGATTGTAGGTCGTCTATTAGACGTGCAAACATGACTGTTTGTCGTCTATCGGACGTCTAAACATGAACGAAGTCGTCTATTAGACGTCTACACATGAACTTAGTCGTCAATTGGACATTATATGTCTAAACATAAACGTAGGTAGTCTGTTAGAAGTCCGCTTATGAAAGTAGGTCGTCTATTAGACATATACACTTGAAAGTAGGTCGTCTATTAGACGTCTGTACATGAAGTTTGGTCGTATATTAGACTTCTGCACATAATCGAATATTTGTCTATTAGACGTCTGCACATGGACTTTGGTCGTCTGTTAGAGGTCCTCACACGAACTTATGGTGTCTTATACGTCCTAACAATATTTTATCACAATTCGAACTGAATGCGACTTGGTCTCCGTTTTGCTTTGGAACAATACATAAAGAACTTCATCGTTATAAGTATTTAAACTATTCTTTCGTCATATAATCAATCAGAAAAGATATGCATCCCTCCATGCAAAATATACCAGGTTTGTTTATTAAAATAGTTTACAAATAGTTGAAATGCGTCGCTTTTTATCCCCCAGATCTTAAAACAATATTCTCATCTGGCATGGTAGCGTATAATCTGGTAATCTGATGTTCTATTTTATCCCATTCTTCACTGTAGTCTAACCAACTTTTAGCTTTTTTGCAAAAACTTTTAAAAAGATGACCAAACGTAACCTTGTCGCTTAAAAAAGGGCAAAAATGTAATGCAGTGTTCAGTAGACAATCATAATTAAAAGTCAGAATCTAAACTGAAAGTCGATACAAGATCGTGATCGTGATGTACGTGATGCATTTTCGAAGAGTTTTTTAAAGGCGTCGTTTAACAAGACCGGGTCAGGCCTAATGAGTGTTGTTTTTGCATGATAATGTAAGAAATGGATATAAAAAATATACCTTCCGGATCATCGTACACAAAAGACTCCTCCTTGTCCGGAACGCTGATTTTATCGGCGTTGTCACGTGATTTCAGGACCTTTATGGGTACAGAGAGTGTGGGGGTGAAGGATTTCTCTCCCTTGTTTGGAGGCACTAGCACTACCCGGGCTGTCTTCCGGGAGTACAGGTTCCTCTCGCCACCCGGAGGCATGATGTAACAGTGTGTGCTGCACTCTATATGTTGCTTGAATGGATTGCTGGGCGGTTCTGGATAACCGGCTGCTTAATTGACTGACTTGATAGCTGGGTGATCACAAGTAATAAAGTAGTTTAGATGGCTGTAGTGTAGCTTCTCGAGCATACCATATAATTACAGAATGTACATATTTCAACACATGGTAAATTAATGCGCAAGAATAATAGTCTATTTTTAAAATGTCTAAGAATGTGATTTGCACCATATCAATATTGTTTTTAATGTTTTTTCACTGAAAAATGGTATCCATACATCCTTTATCATGTGTGTCGTTACAACATGTATTATTGGCCAGAAAGCGACATTTCGTTTTTATTATTATGCAATTCTGCAGCCCCTCAAAAGGTCAAAACAAGCATTGAAATGTTTTATCCTAAATAAAAAAGACGGGTTCTATTTCGAGAGACTTTAAATATAGATTAATTCTTTTTTTTGTGTGTTTTTTTTTCTGCCTTCTTTTTTCTTTTAATTTTACAAGACCGAACATTCACTTTCTCGCAGACAGATTAAACTTAAATGTGTAAATAATGTTTGCCTTTCACTTAAAAATGCGAATGTAAAATGAATTTTTTCTTATTTTAGAGTTCTTGTGATAGTTAATAATGTGAAAATGTTTTATAGGCGAACTTGCGTAAATATAATAAGTTTGAAAACAAACATTACACCTTTTAAACTCGCAATTATAATGCTGTCATTTACATAATTTGCTATCAATTTAGAATCGTCAACCCACCAAGAAATCAATTAAACGACCGCCTTTGAAAATCAGAAGAATGACAGGGCTATAATCATAATGGACAGTCTTTATGTCAGACTTTATCAGCCGACTTTTTATAACACTTTAATGTGCATTTGTTTACGAGAGACTGACAGCAAGTACAAAACAACCATTCACTTCTTCTTCTGAAGCATTTCATGGGGTTAGTATAAATTACTTTCATTTGTATGAAATTTAAAAACAACTCGCATAAAAGCGTTTTATTTAAAAGTTCACCACTGTGTATTCGCTTTAATTAACAAAAGTCAGACGTTAAGCAGAAAGGTTAGCGTGCGTTGGGGGTGAGGGAATGTGAGCGGTTCGCGTCCGTGCGTGAGTGCGTGCGTGCGTGTGTCCCGAGTTATCATTGGGCAAAACGTTTTGTCAATCTTTTTTTTCAGACTTGTTAAATCTAAATACGAAAAAAATATTTCATTAAGTAAATTAAGTGGTACAATAAGTTACTCAAGGCTGTCTCACATTTATACTCCTGCAAAAATATGGATAACAGTTTATACCTTTAACAAAGTTATACATTTTTATAACTTTATCTATTTTATATGTATAAACATAAATACAATTTATATGTCGTATAACGAAATATTTTCCTGTTATATACGTAGCCTATCTTCTTATAAGTTGTATACCTATATATATTTTAAACGTTTCATACCTACATACATTTTATACGTTTTATGTCCTGGCGCCAGTGGCGTAGTGATAGAGTCGCCGATTTGTATCTCCTCTGACTGCTTAGCCTCTCATCGCGCTGGTTCGAGTCCTGGTCGGGGCGAAGGACTTAATGTGGAAAGTATGCCAGCTGATGTTCAGTGCGCCGGTGGTTCTACCCAGACATTTGTCTCGGGTCTTCCTCCACCATATAGCTGGACGCCGCTATAATGATCATAATTGATCGCTGCGATATATTTCAAAAACAAAACAGTACAAATCTCGAAAGAAATAACTCTAAATGCCCAGTCTTTCAAAATCTATAAATAAGCACGATATTGGTAGTGCTAAAGATTGATGTCGACGTCAGAGCGGATTACCAGGATGACGATTTAACGTGATCTCAAAAGTAAGTTGTTGTTTATTATTTTCATAGTTAAATAACCTGGCGTGACTCGGATAGGAAATAACTGTTTGCAATGACTTGTTGACATTTGTACATTACTGTTCACACAGACATAGAGCAACAATGAACTGCATTTTGTACGATCGTTTTAGGTAACAATGAATTATTTGGCTGTTTTATGAAATTATATTGGTCCATAATGTTGGATACCACATTTAATTGGCAATTACAGCGTTGTATCGGGCCTTTGATCCGAGCTAAGAGCACAAGTGAGCTGTTTTAGACAGTCTATAAAAGTTTTTAAGAAAAGAAAGTCATAATTGTATTGTTATTTATGTTTGTCTTTATGTGTTTTGTGCTGTTTTTTATTGTTCTTTTGTGTCTACGTTTTTTGTTCTTGTTGTCTTGTTATTGTTATGAAACTGTTCTACCTTCACACTGTATTGTATATACGATAACAAATGTGGACAGATGTCGTCAAATTCACTCAATTGCTTTGTTTAAGGTAAAACGCTGTAAAATAAACATAAAGCCCCAGCTGGATATATCCAAGTTATTGTTCTACCGGAAATAACCTGGTGGTTACCATTCTTGACACCTCTTACAAAAATTGATTTATATTGAATATGGAGATCACGTGATGGTTATTATTTCTGTAGAATAAAACATACACACAGAATCAATTTAAAAGGTTATTGATGTTTTCGTTTGTCAACTTTATAAGTATAAATATGAACAAGGACTAAGATTTGTTACATTGAATGAACGATCAAGTTGTATTGTGTTATATGACACGACATAAAAACAAGAATCAATTTGAATGTGTGTCCTTGTTTTGTTTCATTTTACTAGTTCGAATATTATTTTGTTTAAATTGATATACTTAGATCATTATTTCAGCAGTTTTGATGTTAAGGTGTACGTCGCACGGAAGCGCTTTATTAATCACAATAAAATGGTCAACATTGTCCAAATTAAATACAAAAAGATTTTTCGTCAATATGATTCTGTTTTATTTTTTAAATACACAGCAGTGACCAATTATGAGTATTAAAGCAACGCCTGGCTAGTTTGGTGGAGAAAGACCAGAAACAGATGTCTAGGTAGAACCACGGGCGTACCACTCAGCTAGAAGAGCTTTGTAAATATGATGTTGTTATTGTACTTATTATTCAACAAAATTCTAAGAAATAATTCCCTTTAAAGCCTACGCGTTAGGAAACTGTGTATTTCTACCCGACGAACGAAAACAAGACGAATATGAAAAAAATCAGGATCCAAGAAAAACAGATTTAACTTTCTTATATAATCGCGATCATTGCGCCATCTTCAATTTCTCCTTTTATTTTTTAAACTACTTATTGTTCAAATAGAATACACTTTATCTGATTGTCCTATCAAGCTTATAAAACTAACATTAGACTCTGTCGTTTCATGAAGTGTTTTTACAGTTGACCTTTCTTTTTTCATTTTTTGCTATTTAAGCAAGTCCGAAAACACTCTTGCTCCGAAAACGGAGGTTCAACAAGATAGTTAAAGCTGTCCTCCATTTTATATTTTAATATCTCACGATAAATTTACATTACCTTTACGATGTATGCGTAAGTAAATATTACATTAAGCGCAAATCTTTTTTTCCAAAATTATTAGTAGTAGTAAGCATTGATGAGGTATAATGACCAGAACAATTCATAAAGACGAAGAAAATAGAAAATATATATTTTTTCGTCAGAATAAAAAATACCTTAATTCTTTTTCGCCTTCATTTTAATGTGCATTTTATGAATTATTGTAAACCATTTTTTAATGTATTAAGTGCATTGATGTTTCAAATAATGTTAATTTTTTTAATGACTTCGCAAACAGTATTTTGGAATTATTTTTGAATTTGCAAAGACAGATTTATTTGAAAACACAATTAAAAATGATTTTACCTACCTCCAAAATAGATAATCGTCTGTCCGAAATACGTATCCAACAATATCTGAACCTCGGTAACGAATGTCCGACCAGTAAATCCTAGATCACTCCGCCGTGTCTACTCACATCTACTAGATCACCCCTCTCCGTCCACCTCTCTCTGGGTCTCTATTTCTCTCTTCACTGTTTTGATTACGGTTATTGATTTCACTCCCCTGTTGGATTATGAGCGTTTAATACCGCCCGATAAATTTACACTACCTTCTATGTATATATACTATCTATAGTTTTACTTAATTAAACAAACAGAGATTATTCAAAATAGGCTCATACCAGACAGGGTAGAGTCTATATACACACATTTTCGGCATGTTGCATTTTTAATCAATCTTCATCAGTATTCAATTTGCTTAAGTCAATAAATGTTTTTTTTACTATTTGTCAAAACGTTTTTCAACTTTGGTTTAGTCTATTATTGATCGGCTCTAAATGACAGACTTTTCGTTTCGCACTTCTTCATATAACAATACTTTCTATGGTGAAAAAGCACAAATGAACGTGGATTTAAGAATACATTCAATCAGTATAAGTGTTTACATGTTTAAGTTACATAGGTTTTGAAATTGACACAAAAGGTGTGGCCATTTTACGTATGCATTTCTATCAGAAATATGTTTTGTTTTATTTGTATAATGCATGTATATGGAAGTGAGAGAATATGCACACCTTTGTTCATATAAGTAAGTTTATAAAATTATGCTTGATTTTTTATGTTGATTGTCCTGAAAATCAATATTCAAAAGAATATCGCAAATATTAACTATGGCAGGAATATTATCTATCTTTCTCTATAACAGTTAAAATGGTTGCTATTTTATAAAATAATTTCCAGAAAATTTATTGGTCGATAAATTAAGAAGGAGAAAGTATTTGAAAGTATGAAAACCCGTTGAAAAGAAGGAAAAAGTTTTAAAAAATGTACCAAATGTTCTAAGAAAAATGCTTGGTTTTTGTATTAAATTCTTGACTTCTTATATAGCTGTCCAATCCTATGTAAGCCACCTACATAGTTTGTTATTTTTCAACTAAGACAACCATGTTTTGAGAATTCGTTAATTTCGTCGTCTGGATTGTCCGCTCTGATATCGATTTCTATTTTAAGCAGAAATCCCCAGCATGCTTATCTATATATTAGGAAAGATGACCATTTAGAGCGATCTTTTTACGAACTGTTCCAAAAATTAAGAGACGGTTGCTAAAAATCGCATTATTTTAACTTAATTATTAAATTATTTGTGCAAAAATTAAGCTCAAATTCCACAACACAGAGGTAAGATATTGTTCCATGTTTGGATATAGCAAAACTACCAGGTAACACATTTAACTGGTGCATTTTGTATCCTTTTAAAACGGAGCATGAAAGCAATTACAATTGCAAAATTTACCGTTGTCTTGTTGTTATTCGCTTATTTTATTTCTTCCGACAAGTTTTACGTGGTCATAAATGCATTATAAAACCTTACAACAGATCAGTATTATTTAGAGCACGCGATCTTTTATTTCAATTCGGGTACAGTATGGACATTCATCATGAATGGATAAAACGTATTTCGGAATTTTAATTAAACTTTTCCAAACAATGAGGCATTATCATAAAACTAGTACAAATATAAAAGGCAAATATTAGCCTGTAGAAAGGGATACGATGTTATAATTATTCATCATTAAAACTGAAAGCGCTAACTTTAATGGCTTTTCGTTCCTGTTTTGGTTTGCCTTCAAACCTTGTAAAAGGCGTTATTTATAGTTGACAATGAAATGTGAGAAGCAGTAGTGTCAAAATGCATGTGCTGTAAAACTGATTTTTCTTTTAAAACTTGCATAAGGTTATTTTCGTTTAATACTGATTTTTTTTTTTTGCGTTGAATCATTTTCGTTTAAAACTGGAGTTGTGTGTGTGTGTGTGTGTGTGTGTGTGTGTGTGTGTGTGTGTGTGTGTGTGTGTGTGTGTGTGTGTGTGTGTGTGTGCGCGTGCGTGCGTGTGTGCGTGCGTGCGTGTGTGTGTGTGTGTGTGTGTTTAAAACTCATTTCTTTTTTGCGTTAAATAATTTTCGTTAAGTTAGTGTCTCCAGAGTTTAGAGAAATCCATTTTCGTTGCGAGCAGTCTAGAACCGTCAGACAATATGGACTGTTTAATGTATTTAAATGCTTTTTAGGTTAACCTTACCAATTGGTGACGATCGCATAAAAAGTGTACACATACAATAAGCACATGTTCTACCAGTTTGACAGTCACATAAAATAGTACACACAAACCATGTACATGTTCTACCAGTTTGACAGTCACATAAAAATAGTACACATATACCATGTACATGTTCTACCAGTTTGATAGTCACATAAAAATAGAAAGCATACAACATGTTCGTGTTCTACCAGTTTGATAGTCACATAAAAAAGTACACATACACCACGTACATGTTCTACCAGTTTGACAGTCACATAAAAATAGTACACATACACCATATACATGTTCTACCAGTTTGACAGTCACATAAAATAGTACACATACACCACGTACATGTTCTACCAGTTTGACAGTCACATAAAAATAGTACACATACACCATATACATGTTCTACCAGTTTGACAGTCACATAAAAATAGTACACATATACCATGTACATGTTCCACCAGTTTGACAGTCACATAAAAATAGAAAGCATACATCATGTTCGTGTTATACCAGTTTGATAGTCACATAAAAATAGTACACATATACCATATACATGTTCTACCAGTTTGACAGTCACATAAAAATAGTACACATATACCATGTACATGTTCTACCAGTTTGATAGTCACATAAAAATAGTACACATATACCATATACATGTTCTACCAGTTTGACAGTCACATAAAAATAGTACACATATACCATGTACATGTTCTACCAGACAAAATACAATCCTGGACGACTGTCGAATGAAGTAATATTTTTATGAATGAATGTTTTCTTCTTTAGTTAATTTTATTTAATTAAAATATATCTTGGTCATATGTTAGTCTCTTCTTCACTTAATACATGAGCTTATGATTTTAGATAGGGCTATCTATAAAGATGGATTTAATCGTGACGGAATGAGCGGTAGTCAATAAGAGAACATTGCAAGCAGAGGAATTTGACATTGTGCGAGTGAAGTCTCCCATTTTCAGATAAATGTCAAATCCCCCTTATGGTCTATCACAGCTATGTTTTAAAAATTGCACTATTGTTTAAAGACAGAAATGATAATAATGCAATAATGTTATTTCTCTATATGTTGATGATGACTATAAAAATGATGAGAAAGTAGAGGATGATGTGGAAGGAGATAAGGAGGGTTTAAAAATCCAAGTTAGCATAAGTGTCGGTTATAAATACAATTACACATGTATACGTATACGTTGATATAAACCCAATAAACATTAATAAACATAAGTTCATATAACGAGGGGACTAACTCATATCGACCAGTACTTGTAACTTAATCAGGGTTGTCGTTTCATTACTTGTCCAACACTAAAATCTTGTAATTAGGATGAGCATTTCAACGACAGAAATAAAAAAAGTATATTCAACTCTTCCCTTTTTAAATAATAATTTTATTAAACATGATACATAAATATTTGATTATATATGCTACATTTTTACAAAAATATGTAGTGATTTAACAAAATATGTTAACGCAATAACCCCATTTAGTGGGACTTAAACGAGACTTGGTCATAGTTGAGTTTAATTTCCTTTTTTATATTTTCTTTTCAACCAAAAAAGCAATTCTTTGTATCCCAACCGTACCCAACGGAGTAGATATTTAATCTGGCCATAGGATTAAATGTGAACATGCTGCAGTGGCGGATCCAGAAAATGTTGGTGGTGGGGGAGAGGGCGGGGGGGCATGAATAAAGAGCCATTCAATTTTATATAGTAAATACTCGATATATATACACAGTAATGGACTCTTACTTCAACCTAAGCAGTCAGCAGACAAACTTTACTTTGAAAACTTAGTATTGTTTAAGCTTACATGTATGTTGTTTCCCAACTCTACTCTTTTACCTGGTTGGTGGTGGCTTTGGGGGTATGCATCCCCCATACCCACACTGGATCCTTCCTGACTTGCTGTTTTTTTAAACCTTTTTAAATCTTGTGAGGAAATCAAAAGCGTCCAGGCAATGTTCAACTATTCTTAGTTGTTTCAGACTGCAAAACTTATGGTTGTTTATCTCCAAACTGCGCCTGCGGTAACATCATATGTACAAGTCAGTTATGAACAATACACTGATTGGCTCGATAGTGACGCTGTGATTTAAATACATATAAAGTGTGATAAACTGTTGTTCTAAACTGTGACCAAGTCGCTTTAATACGCGAAACAAATACATGCATGATATATGTCTAGTGTAAACAAACGGTTTTTGAGCACAACGTTTACGTGTGAACATGTATATAATGTTGATTTAATTATTTCCATTGAAATGACGATTTAATTATGTCAAAGGAAACGTTAGTAACCCCGCACACATCCGACTGCAACATCAGAATTAACTAAGATTTATATCCGGATATCCGGATATCCGTTCGGATCGTTCGACGGATATCCGGATACCAAATTTAGTATCCTTTGACATCCCTAATATATATTTATATCTTATTTCATAACAAATTAATAGTACTTGCACTAAATATGAGATCCATTACAAAAGTCCAATGATCCTCAGCGCCACCATTACTTTGTGCAGGCAAAAAAGTTCTATTCTTATAGGTCCCGACTTAGTAAAAATCGCTTGAGTATAAATACAAATGTTACTGTGTGTCCATGTAAGATGTTCAGTTTCATCAGATGTAATTAGATCTCGAATGAATGTAAACATTGATCCCACAATATTCTCAGAAAAGTTATATCGGTTTAGGTCCCACTTCAACAGATGTCAGATGAACATTAACACTGAGCCTCCGATAGAAGCCATGAGCCATAGAAAAGTTGTATTTATTAGGTCCCGTTACAACAGATGTCAGATTAATATAAACATTAATCCCTACATTTACTCAGAAGTTACATTGTCTTAGGTCCCGTTACAACAGATGTCTGATTAATATAAACAATAATACCTACATTTACTCAGAAGTTACATTGTCTTGGGTCCCGTTACAACAGATGTCTGATTAATATAAACAATAATCCCTACATTTACTAAGAAGTTACATTGTCTTAGGTCCCGTTACAACAGATGTCAGATTAATATAAACAATAATCCCTACATTTACTCCGAAGTTACATTGTCTTAGGTCCCGTTACAACAGATGTCAGATTGATATAAACAATAATCCCTACATTTACTCAGAAGTTACATTGTCTTAGGTCCCGTTTCAATAGATGTCAGATTAATATAAACAATAATCCCTACATTTACTCAGAAGTTACATTGTCTTAGGTCCCGTTACAACAGATGTCTGATTAATATAAACATTTATCCCTACATTTACTCAGAAGTTACATTGTCTTAGGTCCCGTTTCAATAGATGTCAGATTAATATAAACATTAATCCCTACATTTACTCAGAAGTTACATTGTCTTAGGTCCCGTTACAACAGATGTCAGATTAAAATAAACATTAATACCATCCTGTGTTCAGAAGTTACATTGTCTTAGGTCCCGTTACAACAGATGTCAGATTAATATAAACAATAATCCCTACATTTACTCAGAAGTTACATTGTCTTACGCCCCGTTACAACAGATGTCAGATTAATATAAACATTAATACCACCCAGTGATCAGAAGTTACATTGTCTTAGGTCCCGTTACAACAGATGTCAGATTAATATAAACAATAATCCCTACATTTACTCAGAAGTTACATTGTCTTAGGTCCCGTTACAACAGATGTCTGATTAATATAAACAATAATACCTACATTTATTCAGAAGTACATTGTCTTAGGTCCCGTTATAACATATGTCTGATTAATATAAACAATAATCCCTACATTTACTCAGCAGTTACATTGTCTTAGGTCCCGTTATAACATATGTCTGATTAATATAAACAATAATCCCTACATTTACTCAGAAGTTACATTGTCTTAGGTCCCGTTACAACAGATGTCAGATTAATATAAACAATAATCCCTACATTTACTCAGAAGTTACATTGTCTTAGGTCCCGTTTCAATAGATGTCTGATTAATATAAACAATAATCCCTACATTTACTAAGAAGTTACATTGTCTTAGGTCCCGTTACAACAGATGTCTGATTAATATAAACAATAATCCCTACATTTACTCAGAAGTTACATTGTCTTAGGTCCTGTTACAACAGATGTCTGATTAATATAAACAATAATCCCTACATTTACTCAGAAGTTACATTGTCTTAGGTCCTGTTACAACAGATGTCTGATTAATATAAACAATAATCCCTACATTTACTCAGAAGTTACATTGTCTTAGGTCCCGTTTCAATAGATGTCAGATTAATATAAACAATAATCCCTACATTTACTCAGAAGTTACATTGTCTTAGGTCCCGTTACAACAGATGTCTGATTAAAATAAACATTAATCCCACCATGTGATCAGAAGTTACATTGTCTTAGGTCCCGTTTCAATAGATGTCAGACTAATATAAACATTAATCCCTACATTTACTCAGCAGTTACATTGTCTTAGGTCCCGTTACAACAGATTTCTGATTAATATAAACATTAATACCATCCTGTGATCAGAAGTTACATTGTCTTAGGTCCCGTTACAACAGATGTCTGATTAAAATAAACATTAATCCCACCATGTGATCAGAAGTTACATTGTCTTAGGTCCCGTTTCAACAGATGTAATAAACAATTATCCCACCATATTCTCAGGAAAGATATGGTGTCTTAATTCCAATTTCAGATAAAGTCTCGTGAGCCTTAAGATGAACATTACACTTTGTTTAGAGAAAAGTGGATATTGGCTTTGATTCTGTTTTAACATACCTAGTATAAACATTATTATTAATATTAAATAATTGAAAGTTATATGGCCGCACTTGCATATTATTTAGCTTTTAAATAGAAAGTATGGCTTTGATAATCGCTTAAGTATTTCGATTGCATAATGTTGTTGACACTCCCGATTACTTGCGATCACGTGACTGTCCATCCACGTATTCATGCACGCACATCTCCTGTTCTACTGTTTCAATAGATCCCTGTCGGAGATCCCGCACCATGCGGATAGCCTCTGAGCCCGACAGACCCAACTTCCGGCCGATGTAACAAGCGAGAATTGTTCCAGTTCGGCCTTTTCCGTGAGCGCAGTGCACTGCAACAGCCTGCAGGTAATTAATAAAAATGGATGTTTTTTGTATCAAAATGACAACACGCAAACTCGACGATTTTTAATACATGATCAGAGTTTGGAGGTCTGGGAATTCTAAAACTATTTTTAAAGATATAAAGTGACGTTAAATGCACTTACCTCTTTTACCTGTAAGTGTTTATCAATGATGTCCATACACTGTTGTATCTGTTCCAAGGTAGGTGCCGTAAAGTCAGCTAGCTTCACACAGTATAGAGTTAAGCCTAAAAAAGATGGCCTAATATTGTACACGGTGCAAAAAGATGAAAGAACACGTCGATTTGATAGAAATTTGTAAAAAGAAGGGACAGAATTCGTACGTTCAGCAGAAAGAAGGGGAGAGAAATGGAGAGAGAGAGAGAGAGGCGAGAGAGAGAGAGAGAGAGAGAGAGAGAGAGAGAGAGAGAGAGAGAGAGAGAGAGAGGCTAAAAAGCTACATCTTTACATGTGAAATTTGTTGAAGAAACAACATTTTTTACATTCATAGCGAAGCTACATAGTTCTATGACAGACAGGAACACACTTTTTGCTTTTATCTTTTCCGAACGTGCACAGAAAAGGTTGAAGATTTTGCGAATGCCTTCTCAGTCGTCTATTTCTTATCAGCGATTTTTTGAAAACTGATTTTGGCAAACATAAAACACATCTAAGTACCCGTGTTTAAAGCTGACGCCACCTATGAGAACTAAACTTGAATCATTTACATCAGTTACTTGCTACTTACAAGTCACTTGATATCCATTATGTCCTTGAGCCTTTCGTCGCATACTTAAGCACAACGGACTGGTAATATAATACTTTTACCTATCTCAAAAGATGCCGTGTTGTGATATTTTGTTGTTGCCATAGTAATTTTTGTTGTAACCTTGTTACATGCTTTGAATGTAACATAAATGTCACTTAAAGGTATGTTTGTCAACTCTCATTATAAATGAATACAAATAGAAAAACAGCAACATGCAGTTAATATACAGTGCATACACTTTATTTCATGTAACATTGTTGGATTTGTTTTACGTAAGATGTCAATACCGAACCTTTATATCGTGGGTTCGAGCCTATATTGGATAATGGCCGTGTAAGGTGGTGTTTCTTAGTCTTCATTAACCACAAGGTGGTAAACCGTGGCGTAGTGGTAGAGTCGCCGACTTGTAACTCCCCTAACTAAAACATAGGGAGAAAAATATGCTCCCAGTCCGGATATCGAACCCAGGACCCCTCGCTAACAGGGCGAATGCTCTACCGACTGAGCTAACCGGACTTCTTGCACATTTCCCTACCACTGGGCTACAACAGTTTAGCCTCTCGCCGTGTGGGTTCGAGTCCCGTTCGGGACGAAATGAGGAGGTGTCCTAGCCATTCTACCAAGTCATTTAACTTGACGTCACTAAAAAGACCACAATTGGTCGCTACGATATACCTATAAAACAAACATAACAATGAACTATATCTCGATATAATGATTTTAACTGTGACAGTGTCATATACCGACCAGACGACACAACGAACATTGGCGATTTTTAAACTTGTTGTCATCTTTTTTTTATTTCATATTGTCGACCTTACGTTATTGTGTTTATTTGTTTATATATATATGTGTGTGTGTGTGTGTGTGTGTGTGTGTGTGTGTGTGTGTGTGTGTGTGTGTGTGTGTGTGTGTGTGTGTGTGTGTGTGTGTGTGTGTGTGTGTGTGTGTGTGTGTGTGTGTGTGTGTGTGTGTGTGTGTGTGTGTGTGTGTGTGTGTGTGTGTGTGTGTGTGTGTGTGTGTGTGTGTGTGTGTGTGTGTGTGTGTGTGTGTGTGTGTGTGTGTGTGTGTGTGTGTGTGTGTGTGTGTGTGTGTGTGTGTGTGTGTGTGTGTGTGTGTGTGTGTGTGTGTGTGTGTGTGGCGCAAAAAACAAAAAGACGAAGTGGTATTAATGATGCACAATATGAATCACTGTATAAAAATTAGACTTCATTTATATATTTGAAACACAATGAACACAGAATTATGGGAAAGTTATCACAACGGTGATGCAATTTGGTTTAAAGGTACTGACAGTGTATACACAATAATGGTTCTATTTCGCTGCAGACTCTAAACAAGAAAGATCACAAATGTGCTATATCCGAGGCGACGCAGAGAACGCTCGCTTAAAGCAAAGAGATACATATGCTGAAAACCAGCCTATATGCTACCTTGATTTCTTTATTGTTGTCAACTTCCTCTTTTTGCAAATGCAAGCTGCATTTTCACCTCGACATTCTCAATTCTTGTCTTGCGAAAAGATCTTGCCAAACAGCTGCGAATTCCTGTTTTGCCTTTTACATTTTGACATACAATGTATTTGTATAATTGCAAGCTGCTCTGTTAATCTCGGCAATCCCGGTTCTTTTCTTGTAAAAAACGATGTCGCCAAAAAGCTGCGAATTCTTATTAATGCTTGCTGTATCATTGTACCAATACACGGAGTTCTCCAAAACAGCTTGGAATTGCTGGTTTGCCTGTTACATTTTGACACACTTTAGGCATTGCAAGATGCACTGTTAATACCAGCATACTCGGTTCTTTTCTGAAAATGATATCGCCAAAAAGCTGCGAATTCTTATAAAATTGCCTGCTGCATTTTTGTCCCCATATACGGAGTTCTCCAAAGCGGCGCCAGTGACCGTTATACATACCTGGAAACATGCTTACATCCGGTACTCGCTCAGCGGTGAGTGACACGAGTCCACTGACTCCTCTGTCCACCAGATACTGCAGGGCGGGGTTCGAATCTGGAAATCCGAGTCCACAAAGTTGATTATCGATCACCCAGGAGAAGTTCAGTGGCATACATGACTCCTGTGAGGTGCCTGAGTTCTAAAGAAAGATAAGTAAAAAAAACAACATGAGTTTGAGGCGTTAAAGCGGAGCCTGTTGTATACTACGCTTAATGTACATGTGGTCATGTGATCAGTATATCAAATAGTATGGTTGATTGAGCGGTTCATCACTGACGTAAGCGCATGGCGTCTACAGGCATTGGAGCATTTGTAGTACGGTTCAATGCCTTTGGTGCTTCCAAATGCCGAAACGCTTGAAAGCAATTACAATGCCGTTGATTCTTTCAACAGAAAAGCATTTACATATTTTGAAGGAAAATATAGTCGCATACAAAATAGATAACTAAAGGTGAAATTTAATCATTTTTTTCTCAGGATTTCACGTTGTTGTCTTTTTGTGCGCAGGTTTATATTGTTTTAATGTTTAAAGAACCACTACTGACTGACTGCATGTGTATACACTTGTGAATGGTATGGTATCTAAAGTTTACACTTGAAGACTACATGTCAAAAGACAATTGGTATGTTATATTAAACAATAGCAATTGGAAAACACAATTATTTAATGATAAAACCACAATTTATCGATGGTTCAATTACAAGTTATCAATTATGGATGCACACTTTACATGTATAATGAATTGCAATTAATCAATGATGACTCTTATAAATAAGGATGGTAAATCATTATAAAGTAGTGGTAATTGGCAAATTAATCGATAACATAAAAAATCGACCCTGTTGGAAACTGGTGACAGCAAACAACAATAATGTTTTGTTTCAGGTGAGCATTTAACTGTACTGTCAAATTCTATTCGAACTAACATAGTGATAATTTTGTGTAAAACCGTTTCAATGGTAACGAAACACGTCATTTAATGTAGAGGCCTTGGTAATTCATATGGGGCGTATGTTCGGTACACGTAGACCTGTACACAAGTTCACATATACTTCTCTTATATTTCTATGATAAACATATATGAATGACTGAGTAAAGCATTAAAGATAAAAAGCCTAGTACATGTATTTAGTTAATTACTGCCCCGCGGTGTTTATTTTATACGGCGTATGAACGTTGTTTGAAGGAAAAAAAGAGATTTTTAAGTGAGTATTAACCACGAGTTTTTCGTGTTCTTAATTAATTTTACGGCGCTTTCTGGAATGTGTATTTTATTTTGAAAGTTTTTTCTTAAACCATCAATCAATCAATTCTTAATTTAGTCTAACACCACTAATGAAAATTTAAAAATGTAGAATAATAATTAATTTAAGCCTAATTTTATTGTTTAAGTTTTAACACACAAAAGCTTGCATTCCTCGGCAGACTAAAGTCTTCAATATAGTGGCCAGTATGGGTTAACATTGGAGATATTTTGCTTGTAATACTATTTCTGAAGGTCCGGCTAACCAGTTTGTCTCCATTTTAACAGTTCCCAAAAATTTACAAACTAACAAGATAATGTTTTTGTTGTTGTTTTTAAAGGGAAAAACAGCAACAAATCTTATGAAATGAACGGATCCATTATGTTAACTTAAATGTAAAAAAAAAGTAGCAAATGAGTTCTGAAGAAAAGGCCTGAAGTATGCAAATCGACTCATTCTCATGCGGGATACGTCGAGCATTTTTGTTGAAATAACTGACGAAACAGTGCTGAACTTTTAATCGCTACTAAATGTGTAGGTTTAAAACATGAACAATATACACACACTACATAATGGTCGGTTTTAAAGAAGTTAAAAATACATATCGTTAAAAATGCATGGACTTCGTGCACCAATTACGACGATACAAGCCTTGCTATAAGTTTGCTGCTAGTTTTGAGATAGTGACAGCCATGATTTTTACAACGTGCTAAAACTAAATCTAAATTTGTCAAAATGACACGTCTTACCATTTAAACAAGAAAAAAATAGTTTTAGGGCATGCTCATCAAACCAGGGTACAATCCTCATACAGCCCATTTTGCACTTTTGAATTCAGGCTGAAATTAGCCTCTAGATGCGACTCCATTTTCTCATTTTAACTATATCAGTCCATCTATAGTAATTAAACATTGATCCAATACTAACCACTACAAAGACAATCACACAAAGTTACTGTTGGTAGTGGTAGCATGTGTGTTAGTATTAAAACAACAAAATCAATATACTCGCCTGATTGCTATCCATTATTGATCCATCCATCTATCCCTCAGTTTTCTGAAAATGTTACATCAAATAACACATCTTTTACATATGTACAATGTATGAATATACTTCAAAAATATCAATTTCAACCATTACTTCCGTAGTGATAAATTGTAATTTCCGGTATCATACATTTTACGTGTGTCTATACATAGAAGACGTAGCATACATGTAGGGTTTGTTATGCAAACTGGGCTAATGTAGCCCACAAACTACAAGGCTCTTTTTCCATCACTTTATGGTGCGTGATCCACGAAGCGAAACACTGCTTGGCTCTCATACATTCGCTCGAGTTCACAAAATATTACTCCGACCTACATGCGGGCCAAAACTATATAACTTGTTCATATTTTTCAACTATCAGCATCAGCGATCTTAATTTTTCGGAAGGACTCGATAGCCTTCGTTTGTTTCCGGGAATTTTCGTCCGTGCGAAAATGCCGGTACCTCAAAGCCTTAAGGGACAATTACGATAAAATAAAGAACACTTTGAGAAGCGGTCCCTAGAGGTGGTATCCGAAACTTTGAACCAAAGATCATTTTCTTAAATAATCAAATAAATCATTGTTACCTGAAAACGTCCGGCAAAATGCTGTTAATTGATGCCCTAGATCAGTTTGAGCAGTGAAGCATAAAGCCCCATTCGCCATTGCAAACAGTATTCCCTATCTGAGTCACGCTACAGAGACAGCTATTTTTAAACTAAGAAAACCACGTGACTACTGACTTTTAGGATCACGTCTTATCGTTATTCGATTGTCTGCTCTGACGTCGATATCTATTTATATGAGATAACTATCGTATTTATTTATAGATTTGGAAAGAATGAACATTTAGAGTGATGTTGTTCGCAATTTGTATTGTGTAACAATATAGGAAATATTCAAAATAGTCTTCACTTTGACTAAGGTATGAGTTTATGCGGAAATTATGCATAAAACCCCCAAAATAGTGGACAAAATATTATTACATACATTCGCCTAAGGTAAACTGTCAGATATCACATTTAAAGGCAAAATGGTGTAAAGTTTGCTTTTCCCTCAAGTAAAATCACTGAAATCAATATATTTTTATTAGTCTGATCTCAAACAACTAAGTTCATGAATGAATATTTTAATTATATGAATATCATACACATGTATGTTTATGAATAGATATATCAGCTTCTTGCATATAAAGATACTAACGTTAAATATTTCTGAGATTTCCTTCAGAAATTACTAAATTGTTTAGTAAAACTTAGGATTTTTAACAGGTAATTGGTGCTCGAGTTCCCAGATTTTTTTTAATCGAAACTTCTTAAAGAGTTCATCGATCTAGTGTATATGTTTAAGCTACTGTTACAGGAAGGGGTGTCGTATAAAAGAAATAACATTGTCTATATAAAGAAATGAGGATTGAAATATCTAAACCGTGCATGAGTCTTAACCGATTATGCACACGGTAATTGTCTTTTACTAGAATTAACTTTTAAGCAACATGCACAAAGATATAACAATAGCGAATCGAACACGTCTCATTTTATAAATGGAGGAAACGTCGGCTGCGTTCGCAACAATACGAAACATTTCGTATTTACGGAAAGCTACGGAACAGACCGATGTGTTTAGACTGTAATCTGTAATTGCTGTTTAAAGGCAAACAAACTCATTTACCACGGATCATAAAATAGCATCAAACTATCCATTAACAGAGTGGGGTGGGGTAAGGGTACTTAGCAGCCGAACCTGGTCGGGGCTCTTTTTTCATCAGATACATTTCAGTTGAGATTCGACTTCCTGCATAATACACATCTCTTGTTTCGTTTTCGTCTCTCTCTCTCTCTTTATGGTGGTGGTGGTGGTGGTGGAGGTGGTGGGTATTTTCTCTTCCTTGTTCTCTTTTTTTCTTTCGTTTACAAACAAAAGATACAAAAGCAATAAAAAGTCACAAAATAAAACACAGAAGCAAATATAGGTGATTACAAGTGTATGCAAGAAAGAAAAAACTGGAAACAGTAACTGCTGTTAATACAGATAAATTTGACGCTCCTAATATCTAATTTGTGTTACTGTATTTAAGAACAATGTCATTTTAAACACTTTTCGATTCATGATAAAATTGCTACAGTAAATTACCGGGACATTACAGTAATACCTTTTACATCAATACCATAATTTTACAAAACATTTGCATAAACCGTTCAAGTTCGTCCTGGGGATTACGAACGGGTCATGTCAAAAAAAGAAAAAGAAAAAAGAAAACCAACACAAAGGCGTGTTGACCTTTATGAAAATGGAGTTTTATTACTAAGTTATATGAACATGCTGAGCACACTGAAAGCCCACCCAGTATGGGACTGTAGATGAATCTTCTGAAGACAAGGTGTCCCTCGGTTTGCTGTTTCTGAATTGTAAACTTGTCAACATATAATTAAGCTGACCCGGGGGCTATTATTATTATTATTATTATTATGAATTCTTGCTGTTGTTAATGTTGTTGTTGTTGTTGTTGATGATGATGATGATGATGATGATGGTGATGGTGATGATGATGATGTAGTTAAAACAATAAAAGTAGTGTTTTAAGAAAGGTTTTAAAAGGAGAATGTCCCTTTAAATTGTCCAGTGGTAAAACTTGCATTCCTATTGATACAAAAACTCTCTCCTCAGTCAGCACATGATGTCTAGGTCAATGGCCGATCGGTTATTGTCACAAAATGGTTTTACACTGTGAGTGTCATAATTTACCGGTTCAAATAACGTTGCGATATAATAATGACCTTTGTGCCATTTAATACCCTCCTTTTAATTATCATGATTTTTCAACGTTTGTCATCTTTCATAAAATTTATTAATTGCCTTAACAAACCATTACTACAGTTTATCGTGTTCTTCATCCCTACGGTTTTACTTCTGCTTTTGCAAATGTGTGTAAGTAAAAAACAACAATATGATGTTTAAGAATTTACGAAAGAAATTATAAACGCTTCGAAAGTCCTGAATATAACAAGACGGAGAGAGAGAGATGGTGTAAGGAGGGCGAGATATGTAGACACGGGGAGAGAAAGAGAGAGGGGCGGGGAGAGAGAGGGAGAGAGAGAGAAAGAGAGAGAGAGAGAAAGAGAGACATACATACATACATAGATACATACATAGATACAAACATACATACATACATACAGACAGACAGACAGACAGACAGACAGACAGACAGACAGACAGACATACAGACAGACAGACAGAGTAAAGTTAATATATATATTGTATATAGAATCGTATATAGAATTATTAGTTATTTTGTACTTACAATTAAGAGTGATTTTATGTTTAGCTTTACTAGCTTGATTGTATATAAAAATGTAAATTGAAAGCGACAGTATGAATTTGGTCAGAACGATAAAATCAGAATTTAGCATAAAATAAAAGTTAACAATATAACCGTGTAGTCGGTGATAAGATGGTATCCGACTGTTTATCAGAAACAAATCAACAAAACATTACCCCTGTTCTCGGAAATATGGGCATACATTCTGCATAACCTCATGTGTTACCCTAAGCAGGGACGATTTTAAATACTGCATCAGTACTAAAACAGTACCATTTGTGAAAAAGATGCCATTAATGTTCATTCGTTCCAAATCTATAAATATGATTGGGGCTTCAGCTAAAAATAGATACCGACTTCAGGGTTTATTACCTTGAAGATGATAACATGATCTTAAAAGTAACTGTTTACTTTTCTTAGTGTACGAAATAGCTAGCTGTGCAGCAAGGCTCAGATAGGATATACCGCTTTGTAATGACGAATGGGATGATATGCCCCACTTGTTTACACAGATGTAGGACAATAATTAACAACATTTCGCAGACTCTTTTTCAGGTAACAATCATTTATATAGTTGTTTAAGAAAAAATGTGGTCCCAACATTTCGGATACCACCATTAAAAACATATCTGGCTTTCCGGTTTAGTGACCGAGCAGATAGTTAACATATTTTGGTGATGGTACATTGTTGTGTTAATGCATCGTATTAATTATTAATGACACACTTTCGTATGCATGGTGAATTTTTATGGCTACACAACTACATGTGATGGATGTGTTTTTGTCAATAAGGTTTATCTAGCAGGCGTGTTCATTGTCTTTGTGTTGCCTTTCTTGTTGCTGTATTTTATTTGCATGTATTTATCTTCACTGCTGTTTTCTTTTCGTCATTTTTTCTTTATGTAAATTTCTGATTTTGATTGCTTCTGTGTTTAAATTAGTTTGATTGGTTCTGTCTTTGCGATAGTTTTTTCCTGTTTTGTGTTAGCTTGATTGATTGTGTCTTTGTGCTAGTTTAAATGTCGTGTCTTTGTGTTAGGATAAATTATTTCTGTCTTTGTGTTAGTTTGATTGTTTCTGTCTGTGAGTTTGTTTATTTCTTCCTTTGTTTTATTTGATTGTTTCTGTCTTTGTGTTAGTTTAATTGTTTCTGTATTTGTGTTAGTTTGATTGTTTCTGTCTGTGTTAGATGGTTTCTGCCTTTGTGTTATTTTAAATGTTTCTGTCTGTGTTTGTTTGTTTCTGTCTTTGTGTCAGGTTGTTTTTGTCTTAATGTAAGTTTAATTGTTTCTGTCTTTTAGTTAGTTTATTTCTGTCTTTGTTTGATTGTCTCTGTCTTTGTAAGTTTGTTCTGTCTGTGTTAGTTTAATTGTTTCTGTCTTTGTAAGTTTGTTTTCTGTCTGTGTTAGTTTAATTGTTTCTGTCTAAGTAAGTTTGTTTCTGTCTGTGTTAGTTTAATTGTTTCTGTCTTTGTAAGTTTGTTTCTGTCTGTGTTAGTTAAATTGTTTCTGTCTTTGTAAGTTTGTTTTCTGTCTGTGTTAGTTTAATTGTTTCTGTCTTAGTAAGTTTGTTTTCTGTCTGTGTTAGTTTAATTGTTTCTGTCTTTGTAAGTTTGTTTTCTGTCTGTGTTAGTTTAATTGTTTCTGTCTTTGAGTTAGTGTTTATATCTGTTTTTGTGTTAGTTTGATTTGTTTTTGTATTTAATTTATTTTGTTTCTGTCTTCGTGCTAGTTTTATTGTTGAAATCTTCGCGTTTTTCTACACCAGTTATATTATTTCCTTGTTCTTCTTCGCACCTTTATTTCATGTGCTGTTTGTCTTGTTTTTTATCTTTTTGTGACTTATTTTGCTTCAACTTCGTGTTCTCATTATATCTGTTAATGTTTTTAGTGTTTTATTTGCCATATAATATGATATGTTCATGACCATAATCAGGTCTAGTTTTAAGGAGCTGATTAAATAATATTTTACTGTCGATTGAACGTGTATATAGTGCTACTACTGCGTGTGAGAATATAATAATTAATTTAAACAATAATCAGTTGGTGGAAAAATGAAAACACACAGGATTGTTAAGCACACGTATCTTTCAACTCAGGTTTTACAAATTTCTTTTCTATATTCTTACTCTATAAGGTATGAAAAAGAGGAATTGAGCAAATTTGTTTGTTTATTGGGTTTATCGTCCCACCAACAGTATTTCAGTCATCTGTAGACAGTGTTCACTTGAAGCAGAAGAAAAAATGTGTCGTAAGAAATAACCAATGATTGTTTGGTGAGTGTGTGGGTTTACTGCCCAACCAACAATCTTATTTTTAACCAGGGACGGTGTTCACATGGAACAGATGTACAGTGTAGTGCCGCCTTCACTGTGTATAGCATGCTTTGATCACCTGGCAAATTACAACAGCCAGTCACATCATCCTTATACTCGGTAAACCAGCCATGGAATTTCCCTTGTTTTTGTGTGGAGTTTAGCATCGACCAATACATGGGAGTGTGAAAAAATAACAACAAATAATCATACCAAAGCAGAATTGGGAAAACTTTAATAACGATTTTTTTAACTCATTGAATACTGTCTATACTATTGGCAATTATGGGGGGTAATGCCATTGTATATATCTGTGAGAGAAAAAAAAACAGGTAAAAAGTTATAAGTTATAACATGGCGCTGCAACATTTCCAATGTTACAATTAGTAATTAGTTCAACTGTAATTACAATACTTGGAAAAAAAAACAATACGGGCAAATTTTGAAAATTGTGTTTGTAAAGTAAAACAACAGCAATAAAAGTGAAGTTAACAAAACACTGCAATAATTCTGGTAGAAACATTGGTTTACCTTCTACACAAGAGTTTAACATAGTATATGGGAGAACAAATAATACAAGAATACAAATCTGTCAATAAATTAACGAGCTAGAAACAGACAACTAAGTGAAAAAGAGAAGCTTTTTATTCAATGCGAACGAGAGACATGCCCAAAGACTGGTCAATCACATTTGGTTTGGCCAGTCTCCTTTGCAATATACGTCTTGATTGCATCGTTTCAGTGGGGAAGGTATCTGAGGTACAATTGTAACACCATTTTCAGGAACAGTGATAAAAGATGCAAAAACATAAGGAATAAAATGAAGAAAGACAACTCAGACCAGTAAGCCATCAATATTAACTATGACCAAGTTTTTTGAGGAAGCCAGAGCTAACTAAGTATGTATATTTCTTTTCTATAATTTACTAATTTGAAATTACAATTCTTTACATACATGTATTTTAATAATTTTACATTTATTTTGAAGTACAGTTGAGGTAACTTCATTATTCATAAGGACGTTTGTTTGTAAGATGTAAATCCACTAATAATATTTTCAGTTATCCAGAGACAGTACTCCCTTAAAGCAGATATAGTGCTGCCTTCGCTGTGAAATCATACCAGATGCACTAAGCATGATACCACACCCTGTCACATTATCCTGACTCAGGGTCAACCATTTGCTTTATTACCCCTTATAATTGCTTCATTAAAAGCAATGAAGCATTCCACTTTATGAATTTGACATGTCACAGTCGGGATTTAAACAGGGGAACTTCTAAACATGGAATCAACACTTTATTGCATTACCAGTACAGGTTAGAAAAATGTTTTTTCTTGTTGTTTTTTGTGCGTTTTTTTATACACCAACACAATTATGGTCATAATTGCCACGTTCAGCTAATTGCTGGTAGAGAAAAACCAGAGACTATTTGGTTGGAACGGTAGGTCAGCTAGAAAACCTGCCCACATGAAAATTCTCATCCCAGTTGGGACTTGAATCCACACCTATGGGGCTGAGGAGTTAAAATTTGGCAACATATTTACGGGCCCATCCTTAAGAACAATGTTTGTAGAATATTATTAAGGTAAATGGCAATCTGAATAAGTTCCTCGAAACTATTTCAGACAATTTCCTTTATTTATTTAATTATGGAAAGCTGATATTTTATGGAAAGTAGCAAAAAATAGTTACATGCAAAAGCACATCGAAGGTAAATCTGGCTTTTTTTGTTAACCCTTGTAGTAATGACAAGCTGCACACAGTTAGCTATATTTAAACTACAAAAGCCACATGACCACCTAGTGACCTCCATCCCCACACACACCACCGCCACCACCACCCCAATGAGATTACATGTCATCATCCAGGTAATCTGCTGTGATGTCGACTATTTTCTAAATCCCTGTTATTAACAGATTTGGAACAAATGAACATTTAGATGGATTTTTAGGGAGTCAAATTGTATTCCTATTAAGGCAGTGTTCAATATCAACATTGCTTAGAATAAAGTTTGAGTTTTGGAGAATGTATGCACAAATATCCCAAACAGGGGACAGCTGTTGTTACATGTACATCAATATTTGATACACATACCACCTATAAACCAAACTCCAAACAGCTATTGTTGCATGTGCATCAATATTTGATACACATACCACCTATAAACCAAACTCCAAACAGCTATTGTTGCATGTACATCAATATTTGATACATGTTCACCTATAAACCAAACTCCAAACAGCTATTGTTGCATGTACATCAATATTTGATACACATACCACCTATAAACCAAACTCCAAACAGCTATTGTTACATGAACATCAATATTTGATACACATACCACCTATAAACCAAACTCCAAACAGCTATTGTTACATGTACATCAATATTTGATACACATACCACCCATAAACCAAACTCCAAACAGCTATTGTTACATGTACATCAATATTTGATACACATACCACCTATAAACCAAACTCCAAACAGCTATTGTTACATGTACATCAATATTTGATACACATACCACCCATAAACCTAACTCCAAACAGCTATTGTTACATGAACATCAATATTTGATACACATACCACCTATAAACCAAACTCCAAACAGCTATTGTTACATGTACATCAATATTTGATACACATACCACCTATAAACCAAACTCCAAACAGCTATTGTTACATGTACATCAATATTTGATACACATACCACCTATAAACCAAACTCCAAACAGCTATTGTTACATGTACATCAATATTTGATACACATACCACCTATAAACCAAACTCCAAACAGCTATTGTTACATGTACATCAATATTTGATACACATACCACCCATAAACCTAACTCCAAACAGCTATTGTTACATGAACATCAATATTTGATACACATACCACCTATAAACCAAACTCCAAACAGCTATTGTTACATGTACATCAATATTTGATACACATACCACCTATAAACCAAACTCCAAACAGCTATTGTTACATGTACATCAATATTTGATACACATACCACCCATAAACCTAACTCCAAACAGCTATTGTTACATGAACATCAATATTTGATACACATACCACCTATAAACCAAACTCCAAACAGCTATTGTTACATGTACATCAATATTTGATACACATACCACCCATAAACCTAACTCCAAACAGCTATTGTTACATGAACATCAATATTTGATACACATACCACCTATAAACCAAACTCCAAACAGCTATTGTTACATGTACATCAATATTTGATACACATACCACCCATAAACCTAACTCCAAACAGCTATTGTTACATGAACATCAATATTTGATACACATACCACCTATAAACCAAACTCCAAACAGCTATTGTTACATGTACATCAATATTTGATACACATACCACCCATAAACCTAACTCCAAACAGCTATTGTTACATGAACATCAATATTTGATACACATACCACCTATAAACCAAACTCCAAACAGCTATTGTTACATGTACATCAATATTTGATACACATACCACCTATAAACCAAACTCCAAACAGCTATTGTTACATGTACATCAATATTTGATACACATACCACCTGTAAACCAAACTCCAAACAGCTATTGTTACATGTACATCAATATTTGATACACATACCACCCATAAACCTAACTCCAAACAGCTATTGTTACATGAACATCAATATTTGATACACATACCACCTATAAACCAAACTCCAAACAGCTATTGTTACATGTACATCAATATTTGATACACATACCACCTATAAACCAAACTCCAAACAGCTATTGTTACATGTACATCAATATTTGATACACATACCACCTGTAAACCAAACTCCAACCAATCGTTTCAGGATTCATTCAGAATGAGCAACTGCTTGGATAAAATACTAAACACACTAACAAAAACAGTAACAAGTCAACTATGTAAAACCATAATTGTAAAACTTGCGCTCGCAGACAATATTAAATCAATGTTGCACATACTTAAACTTTTATTACAATGATTGAGGTTACACGTCGGTAAAAGGTAGGAATGGCAAACAATAGTAGTAGTAACTTATTAGTAATAATAATAGATAAGCAAACCACAGGTTTTAGATATTTTAAGAACCAAAAACAAAAATTATTGTTACAACAAAGTGTAGGTGAACTTTTGTGTACAATTTATTGCTTTTTTATGTTAAAATCAGTTTAAATAACAACATTTTTAGTCTCAATCAGTGCATGTACATATTAAAATTTCCAAATAATTGTCTCTTGGATAATATCAGCATTTTGAGATTACAATGTTACAATAAATAATTGAGTAGTTCCACAAAAAATGAATATTTATCCATTTCTTCACACAAATATTATTCAGTTATATGCATAAAGACACAGATACACCACTCTAACTTTATAAAATCATCATCTACTGACTTATCGCAAAACAGTATGCTTAAACAAAAAATATAAATCCAAACGGTTTATTGTAATTTCAATTCCCATTTGGTCTACTGAAAAAATAAATAAATTTGACCTTCCTATGCCATTAAGTCTACTTCATTATCAACATATTTTCCATTTGTCTACTTTTCATAATTAACCTACTTATTAAAATCTTGAAAATTAATCATAGAAAAGTGTTAAAATTGTGACTGAGCCTTGAGTACATGTTATAAAAAGTTACAGTAGAAAACATAAATATATCATATATTATATATATTAATGATACATGATAATTTGCAACAACTTCTTTTTGTTGTTGATACATTGCGGCAACCAGTTATAATCATTATAATGATGTCCACCTGTTTTGGTGGAGGAAGACCCCAGACAAATGTCTGGGTAGAACCACCAGTACACCACATATTAGCTGGCAGAACTTACACTATTACTGCCTTCGCCCTGAATTGGACTTGATGGAGGAGTTACAAAGCGGCGACTCTACCACAACGCTATGTTCACCCGCAACAAGTTTTTTCTTATAATTGTTTGTTTATTGGGTTTATCGTCCCACCAACAGTATTTCAGTCATCTGGAGACCGTGTCCACTAGTGCTGCCTTCACTATGTATAGCATGCCGTTAACACCTGGCATGATACTACACCCAGTCACATTATCCTGACACCGGGCAAATCAGTCGTGGAACTACCCTTATATTTGCCTGAACGTTAGCAAGGGAGCTATACCACTATCATTTTAAACGACTTTGGTATGTCGCGGCCCGGGATCGAACCCGGGGCCTCCAGTACCTGGAGCTGACGCTCTACCGATTGCGCTACCAGGTCCGGTCTTATAAATGTAAAATAATGAATCAATAATGTCATCATGTTGATTAATATACAGATTTTTTAACCAAACATGTAATATTATCATGTCAACCATAAATTTATTTAATTTCAAAAAATTAGACTGTTAACCAAAATTTTACAAATTAACTCAATTTTTGAAAGTTATTCTGAAATGATAAAATACATGTTGACTGCTATGTATGACAATTACCATTAATCTTTTATACAGTTCAATTTTTATAAAAGAATAAAAGTGACAAAAACAACAAAATGTTTTTTTGCATTTTTACTAATAATATAGATTTTATACCTGTTTGATCTTAAAAATGTAAAATAAAATATAAGTACTTACAAAACGTTAGTTGGTATTGAAATGTTATATAAATAGAAGACCACATAAATTAAAACAATATTAATTACTCAATAACACCTATTGTAACACATGAAGGCAGTGTCAAAAGATACTCTAATGTTGTTGAATTGGGACACATGCTAAAAATCTGAGTAGACCAAATGGGAATAAGACAAAATTTGAATAGGCCAAATCTGATATTTGCATTTTTTCTGTACTAACCAAATGCAACATATGCACATAAAAGCCTCTGGGAGCCCATGGTTAAACACTAACCCTCACATTAAAGCCAATACATACATACAGTATCTTGATAAACAAAAAAATACAGTTTATTATATGTGATTCATTTTCAATGTTAGCTACAACAGAGGAATTATTGAATGTTTAAATTATGCAGACACAAGGGAAAACAGTTCTTGTCAAAATGCAATTTGTATAAATCACAATAAAGTATCACAGTATAATACCAATACATCACACCAGTAAAACAGTAGACAATAAAAGTTTTGTTTTTTTGTAAACATCTTCCACACGAAAGCAACAATTATGAAAAAAAGGTATTAAACAGTTTTTTCTATTTTTTTTTATTTTTGGTATGGTTATGTTAGTGGATTGGTTTTGTTAGAATATCAATATTTATTATATATTAATTATCAAAGAACATGTTAAAATTGTCCAACAGCAGTTGTGTATAAAGACACTTTAATAACTACAAATGTACACAAACACATAATGCCATGTTTGACTATAGTGATATTAATCATAAAGGCATTAGAAATTGGGACAATGATGGCTTAATGAAGGCATAATAAATAAGTTACAGAACAATATGAATAACAATACAATATTTTTAAGCAGAAGTTGCCATGGGAATTGACACATGCTCCAGAATTATAATGACCTTGAGGGTTGCACTTGCAAATGGTATGTGGGACACACCTTCACATATATGTCAATATATTATCTAAATGGTGAACTTTAAAATGAATACCAGGACAAAATCATTAAGTTATATCCCTGATAAAAAACATAGCAAGAGTAAAGCATTTGACAGAACCACTTTAAATATGACCTTTAACCTGCATGACCTTGACCTTTAGGCTTACATGTGACTAACGCATGTATCTATGGTGACCTAGGTCGATATCCACTACATGTTTCAAAATATGTCTGTATCTTTTAAAACTGGATTAAGTTACTAACTACAGATAATGTGCTGCTACAAACCGTATATAGAAGCTTATTAAACATTTGAAATAATGGTTTTAGCAATTGGCCTATATGTGTAAAGGTCCTCCTCAATAATTTTGGTTTTTCCTGTGTATGCCAGAATCAATATGCTGGCAATTTAAAAACAGTTTACTTAAAATTCAAAGCAAGAGTTATTCTGACGTAATTAGACAGCAGGGGATTAGCAATCTGTCTAACTGTAGTTCTTAAAGTTTGTATAGAAGTTTTATGAGTAACTTTAGAATTGATATTTATTAAACACCCTTCCTAAGATTATTTTTATCAAAATTTAGAATGCCCTCTTACCGTCTCCAGGTTGTAACATGTAGATATCAACACAACAGAGAAGAGAGAGGTTTACGTTTGTTTACTTTCTGTAATTGTAGAGATCTTGAGTATGAATACCATATTTTTTACTTGTTTGTCCTGCATATAAAGACATTCGTTTAAAATATGTTACTCAATACTATTATAACAGACCTAGCGTGTATCAGTTTGCAGAGCTAATGTGAGCGAACAGCAAGTGCATACTAATAAATTTGTGCAAATATATCAAGGCATCTTTCCTGTGTTGGAAAGCACAGATTGATACCCAACATAATTTGTCATAATGTGACTATTGTAACTATTTTCAAGATTAGGAACAAAGTGTTTCTGTTTCAATAATGTTATTATTATTGTCAGATAAGCTTTTAAGAAATATGTATTTGTTCACATGATTGGCATTGTATGCATTAAGGAAATATGTATTTTTTCAAATGTTACTTGTTGTATACACATTGTGTTATCATGTTTGTTGACGAGAAACTATTGCACTTTAAGCCAATTAGGTTCTGTTCTGTTCCATTATACCTGCATATAGTATAAAAGATGCACCATCATGTGAATATCTGTAAGATGTTTGAGACTGAAGTACTGTAAATAACATGGTAGTTATGGCTTAAGACTCTGATAGGAAACAACTGACATAGACAGGGACATATATCAACTCTTCATTTGGCTTACAAAATCAATAGTGTGTTGATGGAATAGCAAGCAATGTTGTTTACTGTTTAGATGAAAGGTTTAAAATTAAGCTTATGATATAAAAGTCATTGAGAATTCAATCATCTGCTTAGAAGGGTTTTACATATACATGTAATACTAAATATAAAAAAAACAGCATAACCTTTCACTTTAGGAGTACTTTATAAAGGACAGAAGAGACATATTGTTTTGTGATCTACTATCTCGATATAAAGATCTCTTCATCCTGGGCCAAAGAAATATACCACTGACCTTCGGTCTAAGTACTTTCTTTAGCACCTAATTGGTCAGATTCTACATTAAACTGTCCAATCAGCACTAGATTTTAAACAGTGAGCCAAGGTCTAACATCATTTCAAAGAACCTAATTGGTCAGAATCAATATTAAATTCTAATTGGAAACAAGTAATACTTAATGTTATAAAATGCTGACCTTAATTCTAGAATCATTTTAAGTTACCTCATTGGTTAGATTCTAAACAGAATTCTATCTGACCAATCACAAGCTTAAAATGTCTTCAGACTAAATATTTTACAACAGTGGGTCGAGGCAAGTCTTGGCACTTCCCTTTAAGGAGTTTTAAATCAAAAGATATCATCCCCCTCTAGGAAAACAAATGGAAAGAGATTAGATTTTTCATATTATATAGACTCAGCAAATAAAAATCAGACTTAAATAAACGTTCTTATGAGTGTTAATTTGATAAATGCTTAGCATTAGGAATGTATTATTTACAAATTCTCAGTCCTTTTTGCGATTCTTACCTGAATAAGCAGCAAACTTTTCAAGTAAGAATCTTTCGATCTAACTTTCAATGTGTAAGTGTTTTCACTAAAGCAAATGCTTATTAAAGTTTTCCTCCATCAATATTAACTAAAAAGTCTCAAAAGAGCCTTATTTTCTCAGTGCAACTTAAACCTATATATGCTGGAACTTCATCCCAGTTTCTCCTATTCTTAGGAGTGTGAATGTAAAATAAATTTACAATGAACAAGAGAATATTTCTTATATATCAGTTTATAAACACCTAATTTCAAATCATAACATAAATAGTTTTCTAACAAACAAAAAAAAGATATTCTGAATAGCTTGCTAAATACTGTATAAGGATGCTCTGATCCCGGTTCATCAAAAAATGCACCATTAAAGATGATATCTGACAGTTTGCCAATCAAATACATGTAACAATATCTTATCACTGCTTTGGGCAATTTGGGCATACTTTCTACATAGACTCATATTTTAGTCTAAGGTAATACGAATTTAACGACCATATTGTTAGACACCAATGATAGCAAAAGATTTTCTCTAAACATCATTCTTTTCAAATCTTGAAAAAGCATGACTGAGGTCTCTTCTGAAAACAGATATCAACATCACATTGGAATACCCAGATGATGATATCAAGTGATCTCCAAAGTTAGTTGTCATGCGGTTTCTTCGTTTAAAAAATAGCTATCTCTGCAGCATGGCTCAGATAGGAAACCTATTTGCATTGATAAGTGGGAATCAATGAGCAGTATTTTATAGGACCCTTTTAGATAACAATGACTTTGTTGGTTATTTAAACAAAATGGTCCAAACTGTCAGATACCACATTTTATGCTACAAAGGTGATGATACATACAGTGATGCACCATTCTGAAGAAAGCTTGTCATTTTTTTAGCATCACAGCAATCCCCACAGATGCACCATTGATTTACAATTTTTATCTAAAATAATTAAAATTTAAATAAATATCTACAGATATTGAATTTATTAAGATAACACAAACTAGGTTATTTGTAAATTAAGTAAGTTTTGTTAAACTAACATATTATAATATTTACAATAACTGTTTATACATGTTTGCATGAACATGTTATTTAGCTAACTTATGAACACATAGATTTATTAACAACCTATAATTTGTTATGGATTATCATAATCCATAGATATTTGCAGATAAACATAATTTCAATAAACTATCTACAGACATAAATATGCTATCTTGAAACAATTTGTTTTCTATCTTATAACTTTGAAAAACAAAGCTATTAACAAACATGAATCAACTAAACCAAATCAACAACATATACACAACAAATAATATATCACTCCATCATGTAATGTCTTAAGCCTATCTACACATCAAAACTTAACAAATTAGTCTTAATTGCCTAATTGTACTGATAATTAATATCAACATTCATTTAAATCACTAAATAACTTTTAAGCATCTACATTTATCCATATAAAAATTTTAACTTTCAAGTGGGCATTGATTATATTAAGGCAAATAGAGTAGATCCAAATCAGTCTGCTTCAACTGGGAAATGTGTCATCAAGATCTTCACTATTTACTGACAAATGTATAGCAATACTCCCTGTTTCCTTTACATGTGGTTAGTTTATTGGGTTTATCATCCCACAAACAGTATTTAAGTTATCTGGAGACGGTTTGCATGTAGTATTTCGCAGATATCTAAGATTTTTAATTATTCATAAATGAGGTAGCATAAAGGGCAGCATTTTAAATGGCTGCATTAAATACTGTACTTATACATTAATTGTATTTTAATTGGCTGCATTTAACATTGTACTGATGCATTAATTGTATTTTAATTGGCTGCATTATACCCTGTACAGATGTATTCAGAAGACTGCATTTTAATTTTAGCATGTTTTGTTTATTTTCATAAACCTCAAATACTCTTACAAAATAAAATTCCATTATGCATTACTGTTCACTAGCAATTTTCTAGCCAAATAATACACTACTTCAGCACCATTTTCAATTAAGACAATCAGAAAACCATTTCACAATTTAAGTCAACCATATACACATCTTGCTGAAAGACATGAATGTGATAGAGAAAAATCTTTTATCATAATCAGAAGTTTAGGTCAATTAAGCAAACTTCAAATGTTTAGTTACAATAAGTCATTGTACTATTATAATCTTCCTTTAAAACATTTGTGCAAATAATATAAACGATATTTAACTTCTGTGCTTTCTCACTTATAAGACTATTCACTTATAAGATGTGTCCCCTACTTCACCTGTAAAATTGCCAGTTTCTGCTTCGACCCTCTTATAAGACGAGGCACAAAAAAGTACAGGAGCATCGACCAGACATGCTGTCTTAACAAAAAGGTTAACTGGTAAACAGTGACTGTAATTTTAACACACTGCAGGATGTATCTAGTCTTAGCTGCATGAATATCCTGAAGCGCATAGCGGCACGACATTTATTTCTTTGATCTACATCACCAAGTCTGGTATGACAGTACACGATATATCGGGGAACAGTGCACTGTCCTTGTGTACATGCCACCAATCAATAATTTCATGGAAAAGTGAAATCGGCAGCTGTTTATAAAAACACAAACGCTTACAAGTTTATGCGGTATGTTTTTGCCCCAAAACAACATGAAATTCTTTTGCCAGGTCACTACACCCTGAATATTAGACGAGCCCCACACTTTGAAGATGAAATTTTGAGGAAAAATTCCCTGCTTATAAGTGAGAAAATATGGTACATGTATTTGTAAACATACACATAGTATAAGTAATAAATCATTGATGTCATACCTTGTCTTAAGCAGATAACTTGTCTTAAGCAACCAATTTTGGGCTGTCCCTTAGGTGGCTGCTTAATACAAGATTGACTGTACCTTTAAAATGTTAACAGTTAAAAAAAAAAGAACTTGAATGTACATACAATATCCTTCACTTGCAATTTCTATTCAAACTCATGAACACCATCTAACTCTAGATTGATCTTATCTCTACTGTATAATTTTACACACTGTAAATATTAAAATAATATCTGTACTTGCCAGTTTCTCAAGCTTAAACAAGCTCAAAACTCAACTAACATTCATTAATTAACAATATCAATTTCAGTGAATTTTGACAATAAAAGAAAAATAAGCAGAATAAAAAAAAATATGTAGCAAAATCCACTTAGAATACATTTAATAAGTTTTTATCAACCATTGCAGAAAAATATATATTTCTTTTTAATCATAATCATCCCAAGGGTCCCAGAAGTCATCATCATCGTCATTGTCTTCAAACCGGTCAAGATTGACGCCCTGGAAAAGTTGATTGAAGCATGGAGAGCTAGTCACGTTGAAATGCAGGTACGGATTTGCTCGAGACAGTCGCTCATTACACAACCAGCAGAAATACCCACGACATTTCATACACGTCATCTTGTTGCAGCCATCGATTTTCTAGAATAGAAACATATGCTTATGAAGTACATGTCAGTTGCAGTAATGGACATAATGTTGATGCCCAACTTCTTTTGGTGATTTGTTTGTTTTGTGGGGTTTATTATCCCACTAACGGTACTTCATCTGTTGATGTCCACTTGAAAAAGATATAGTCCTAGCTTCATTGTTATAGTATGCCCTGAACACTTGTCATGATACGACACCCAGTCATGTTGTTCTCACTCTGGCTGAACAACCCATATTTATGCTTAAGCATTAGCAAGGTTATACCATTACTATAACAACTTTGGTATGTCAGGGCCCAGGATCGAACCCTTTGCCTCCTGTACCTGGAGCTAGCACTCAACCAAATGCACTTCTCGGTTTAGTATTTCTTTGTAGAATACTACTTAATTGCCTTGCAAGAAAAGAAAATTTTAGCTTTGCTTCTTTTGGTTCTGTTAAGATAAATCACTCTAGCAATACTTATTAATGAAGACAAGTTGTTTGAATGACTAAGCACTATCAAACTTAACATCAAGAACTTGAATTGTCTAGCGCACTGTAACAGGTCTTGTTTGTTTACCTGTATGTGAGCCCCACAGTCAGGACACTGTTTGGAGTGCTTGGACAACCACTCATTGGTGAAGCTCTCCTCCATTGCTTGCTGGATGGCCACCTTGCCATATGTCTTCTCCATAATACGCTTACCCTCTGGGCTCGCAGCCATATAGTCCTCTCTTAGCTTCTTCAGCTTGTCTAAGGGTTGGTAAATCAGAAATTGTTCACAAATTATTGTATGAAAAATATGCTTACATACAATAAATACATGGCTTGATTTGTTTTGTTCTGTTGCAAAGACACAAGTATAGTCATTTAAAAGATGTGTGCTATTTATTGTAGAGGATGACCCTGCATAATCTGTAGGGTCAGCTGGAAAATATAAATTAACCAGTCAGGCACAAGTATGTTCCTTATGTGGACTACTTCAGCTGTATTAAAGTGTAACAAACACACAGATGTCAAATCTGGTGTGTTAGGTGCAATAGGTACTCATTTTTATTGTATTTGTACATTGGGTTTAATGGCACATCAACGATTGATGCGTCATACACACCAAATTTAATAAGGTTTAATGTGAATAATGTCTAATCTTGTACAGAAAGGGACGACAATGGCCAAGTTGTTTGGAGTCCCAGTCAGGGTGACAACTTTTACATGGGGAGGTTTTTCATATAACCTATAGTGTGCCAGTGGTTCTATCGAGACATGTCTGGGGTCTTCTGCCATCAAAAATAAGCTGGACATCTCCAATATGACCATAACTGTGTCTGTGTGATGAAGCAAAAACAACAACAAATGAACAATAATCATGGTAAAATTAAAATGTAACTAAGGGGTTTAATATATTAATGAAAACAGAAACAAGATAATGTGTTACAATATTTATGACTTATTAAGAATACCAATCTAGTTTAGGAAGAAAACAGGTTTATGATAAGATACAGTCCTAAACAGTATGCTCATGTTATTAACATTAAAATACTATAACCAGTTTGTGTCAATACAATGTAATAAAATATGATTGATTGGTTTTTGGTAAAGAACACGTCCTGGATGAACTTCTCTTTGTAAAAGATATAAATGAATCTAGTAAGTCCAATGTGACAGCATGTAAGTGCTATGTTTTCTTTTCTCTGCACATAGAAACATTGGTACTGACCTTTTGGCTTAATATACTCTCAATACCCTTTCACCATCCTTTTAAATGGTGGGGGCATAAAGCTGGTCATTTGGGACAATACTAAACTGTAATTAAGCCATCGTCAGAACTCCAAGTAACTATTCCATTATCTACATGCATATACCATGGGCTACTTGGCCAGAAGAACTTCATTCTTATGAATATATGCATGAAGCAATTGGTTGGCTTCATGTCCAAAATGGCAGGGGTGTTCAGTCAATGCAATGATTACGAATTGCAAACAACAGGCGTTGCAGGTAAGTGAGGCCATCTTGATAAATAGTTTTTTTAACTTCTATTGAAGAGTAGCATCGATGTGAAGTGCATATTCATTGGAAATGAACTTTTACCGGCCTGATATCCCACAGCCACCATGAAGCAGAGTGGCAGGAGTGAACGAGGGTTCCGATGTTGCAATTAAGCTAACCTTTTTTCAATCTACAATAAGATACCATAGCAGATGTGTTTGGGACATCTCATGATGGCAATGTAGTCAATCTACAAAGTGAGACCTATCTACATATGCAAAAAAAGCAGAGTGTCATTTGGGACATCACAATGACAATGAAATACATGTTACAGGTAGCATTAAACTTACCTGCTTTTAATCTACAAGGTGAGATACCATGGTAGACTAGTTTACAGAGGGAACAAAAAGAAAAGTGGCATTGAGGACAGGTACAGAGGGTAGATCCTTGCTCCATGAGGACGGGGGATTGACAGACAGGTCTTGGACAGAATGTCACATCCATCATCATATCAAGGCTCGTCTGCAGCAGGATTTTGTCATACTTAGCAAACAGTTCTGGGGATACAAGCCTTTGCACCTGGAATAAATCATTTTTTTGCATGTAAGTGCTAGTTAAGTATATGTTTAGAATGAAGTGAAATCAAATGACAAAGTATTGTTTTTAAAAAGCAGGTTTTTCTTTTTTATTTTATGTAGCTAGTCCTCAAAAAATATTTACAAAAAAGTACAAAAGTATTATTTTCTTAACTAATATTTAAAAGTTCTTACTTATTAATTTTTTTTAAACTGGTAAATTATGACACTCAAAATTGTTTAATGACCACAAGATTAGCATAAGTGCATAAACGATCTACATAGAATCACCAAGATTCTGACTGCCATTCAGGAAACATGAAATCAACACTCGCAAAAATCACAAATCTAACAACTGTTGTCACTAAACTACAAGTTTTAGAGACGTTACAGGACTGATATATACAAAAGTATATGATTTGTGTTATTTCATTACAGGTAAAAGCCAGTTGGCTCTGTTTTAATCTCCCTCATTGTGGTAAGTTTATACCAAAGTATTCAAAGTTTTATTTGCTTCGACATTGGCACCAACCCCACTCTTACCACAACAATACCACAAGATAAAGATACAGCCAATGCCACCAGTGTCGTACCTGTGTAGGATGAGCCTGTGTATCACACTTCTCCTCTGGGCACTCTAATCCCTTCACATTCCCCTCAGTTATCTGTAAGCTGAAGTACTCCTTCATACAGTCAAGACAATACACATGATCACAATCATAAAAACGCATGCAGTGCTTCCCAGTCTTCTCAGTGAAGCAGACCTGACACAGGAAACTTGACATCTCAAACTGCCTTTCCTTCTCTTGTTTGTTGTATTCCAGTAGAACAGGAAGCAGCTGGGATTGTGAGGAAATCTCCTGGATGGCGCGCTGGTCGAGGGTGGTGTCAGAGTTTTTCCGGGTCAAGACAACCTTGGAGAGTTCCAATGGAGAGTGAAGGTCAAGGTAGTCAAAGAGTTCATCTTGCAGGAAACTGTTCCACATAAATAAGACCACAGACCCCTTGTTCTCCTCGCAGATTTCGTCAAGCTTCTGGCACAGTTTTGTCAGCTGGAGACAATAATTTTAATTACTTGGTAAATTATTTATTTGTATGTTTTGGATCTAACATCAGCTATCTTTCAGTCATTAAAAGTAATTTCTTCCTCTTATTTTAAATGAAAAATGCCTCCCGATGACTATTATGGTGGAAGATAGAACTTCAAAACAAAACAAATTTAACAGATTTAGAAATTTTATGTGTTTAAATTCCTATTCTTTTGAGGCTATTTTGTATTAATTTCCAATTAAAAAGGACAAAGTAGTGGCTTTTGTTATATTTTTTTAACAATGAATGAGTGGAGTGTATGATAAAATTTGCCCGATACAAAATCACATCCATTCATTGATTCATAGGCAGACGAATTCCCAACAATAAAGTTTTCAAAGTGGACAAAATCCATCCCATATATTAAAAATGGAGATTAAAACCTCAAACATAATTATGTAGAGCAACCTTTTAATTGGATCCATTTGTCTAAACACAAAATTTTTGTTAATGGCAATGTTATATTTGATAGATTGTTATTAATAATTAATTGATATTTGTTAACCTCATTTTGGAAAGCTAAATTACAGCCTTTAATTGGACCACTGAATTAAAAGGGGTTTTCAATTAGAGGGACTTTGTCCATCACCTATAATGATAATATACCTGTTGCCTGTTAAGCCACTTGCAGGACAGGGTGTATTGTGGTGGCGAACATGAAGGGTAGTCTGATGGCAACAGGAAGTTCAGCGTGATGGGAGGTAGGTACTTCACATGGTGGGTCTGAGGACTGGAGGTCTCATCTCCCTCTGAAACAGAGATGGAAGCTTATCAGTTTAGAGCAAAGAAAACCATGTAGCTTTTTAAAAAAATAAAACAGTATTAAATCAAATTCCTGTATATAACATATTCAATCAAAGTGTATACACAACAAATTCTTACAGGTGGTGGTTCAAATCAGGGATTTTGGGAAGAGAAATTCATGTAGCATCTTTTTCTGTGAAGAAATTAATGGGGATAATCTGACTATATAAGCCAGCAATAATTAAGGAATGAAAAATCAATGCAACTGGTACTATAAATCCAATATCAAATTGAGTACAAATGTTTATTGCACTGTACTTCATATGATAAGTATTAAGACTAGAGAGGATGTATCTCCAGTAACGGCACGAGAACAAAAGCCCACTAAAAGGGAGTCATAATATCTAATTTTGCTGCTTTTTATAAACACCATTGTCATTAATGTGATGTTACTGTCACTGAGAATGACCAGAGACAAAATGAGTAAAACCATTTGCACACAAAGGGTAAAATGGAAAACCTTCTCTTGAAGAAGTTTTTTCTATGCCTGGAACAAGACCCTGCACAATTAGGATGAGATTTAATGTAAACAGTTTTCTCTGAGGGAAGTGCTTATGTCACATACATACACAACCTTATTACTATACACAGCCAAGTATATATTATTTAAAGTTTATATGAGTAAAAGTTAAACACCTGGTTTCAAGTCTATTATTATGCCACTGCATCTTCAGCCATCTTCTAAGTTTTACACCCTTGGTCACTGAGTACAGTGATAAATCCCCTATCAATCATCAAAACATATGGTGCTATGAAGTTATGTGCGTGACTCGAATAACCCATTTATACACCTGGGTAGACTGGAACAATTCAAGATTATTGTTTGTTTGTGGTTTTATCATCCCATGGTAATTTGAGTAACATATTTAGACAAATTTCTTGCTAATAGAAATTAGTGGTGACAAAACAGAAGTTCAAATAATGGACTCCTCAATCAAGACTTCATGTCCTACCACCTTACTATATCACTCATATAAATGAATATATACTTTCATAATGCAATTTATAAAAAACACAGAGATTTAACCCACCTTTCTTATCTCCTCCAATCTTGATATGGAAGTCTTCAGGTAGAACTGGCCTTGCTGAGAGTTCCCCTCCATGCAGGTTTCCTTCCTTGGTTACCTTGATGATGCTGTCATCAAAGATACTGGTGAGAGCAAGAAGCTCATCATTCTGCTCATCTTCATCACTCATTTTTCAAGAGTTTCTAAACATATATATAAAATATTTGAAAATAGCCTAATTATCAATGTGGAAATAGATTCTACTTTTTGCATATCAATGATATTGATAAATCAGATATCAGCAATATATTAATATACTTTCACTTTCCATTAATCAGGGTATTTCTGTCTATTTTCCTGTACATTTTTTTCAGCTGGCTTGGTCCCTTTCATTATACATTCAAATCTCTTGTTTTATTTTACACCAGAACCAGTATTTTAAGTCTTTTAATAGAGAATAGTACCAGTAATATGTAAATTTGTAAAATTAAGAAAACATACACTATTTGCAGCTTAGTTATTTAACAAAGATATCTAGGTATGAAAATGGCAGTTTACACATGATACATGAAAACTGCAAAACTAGTATACTAAGCAGTGAACAAAATTTTCATTTCTCTAGTTACCAACTGGAAATGTTGCGAAATGACTTACAAATGCCCAAAGCTGGCAAAGGGAGTCATGAACCAACCACATACTTCCAACTATCATATGTTTATATCTTAAATAGTTCAGAGTTTTCCTTTAATTAAGTAGCAAAGCATCTAATTTAAGCACATTGGTTATTATGGGCGTTTACTATACTCTGACACTTGAGACATTTGGCTACCAATGTCGCTGTCAGTTTGACAGAACGCCAGTACGTTACTTAACCTAAACGGGTTGTAAATACAATGGAAATTTAAAACAAAGGAAATCAAATGACAATATAATATTTTGCAAAAATAAATATACAAATGGCATACTGATATGTTTATCCAAAAGAATTCAAGAGGACAGTCAATGGCAGATATTTCAGTTTCATAACTTTGGACTAATTTTCTCTCCTTGCAAATTCGCAACTTCACAGACACGTATAGTTTGCGGGTCCGTTTAATAGCTTGCGGATACCGCGAGAAAGTACTACGGAAATTTGTATGGGTGACTAAATAAGTCCATCAACTATAGTCACAATTCTGTCACTTCATATTATTCTTGTTATATTAATAAGGTACACTCAAGTTAATAAGAAATGATAAATTATATATATTTCATTATACATATTAATAATTTCCACTAAGACCATTTAATAAATGACTTCAAAATATCTAACACTGATCTCCTTGTCAGCGGATATTTCCACATGCTTTATGCTAGAAATATTTTATAAAATTTAAAAATAAAGTTTTTTAAACAAAATATGAACTTACACATTACATAACTTCAAGATTGTTAAATGATTTAACACGTGTGAAGTTCCAAAAACTACTTTGGGTATTTTAGTGAAATACCAGATTTGTATTACAGCCCTCCAGTGTGAATCCTATAAAATAATGGAAGAAGATACTTGTACATGTAATGAAAGCAACAATCAATACTGATCCCTTATTTTATACAAAATGGATGACAAATCTTTTACTAGAATTATTTTCAATATATTTTTGATAGTGTTCAAAGGGTGCTGAATAAGCTTAAAGGTCCTAAGACACCAACCTGCTAAATTTTCAAATTATAATATTTTGTTATTTGCTGAAAGAATGATCCATAAAAATATGTAAAAAATCTTGTATCAAGTATTAAAAAACAATCAACAATTTCAGTCAAGTGCTCGATTATTTCCACCGTCATTTGTCCTGACCTAGGCAGTCCCCATAGCAGTGTTTCAAGCAGCAACAGGAGCAGTGAATACAATAAGAAGTCATTCTCATGTTCTCTACAAAAAGATTATATCACATGTTTAAAGAAAATCCTGTTAAACAACTTATCTTTTTAATGGTATATTTCATACATGTAAATTATTGACAAGTGATATATTGTACTGGTCTTTTCCAAGAATCCTTGTTCTGTTGTTCTTCCTTAACAATAGCTGGTGATCCCCAGTAGGTCAATGTCACTAGGGACCGAGATTTAGACAGGGACAGACCTGGCAAACACACTCTGCCTAAAACTTCTAGACCATACACAAAATGTATGTTTTATCATTTCTATTTAATAAACTAGCAAAACAGTACCACATTATGTCTAGTATAGAGCAGAACACTCCTCTCACATTTGAGAAATCATGTTTAAGTTCAATCTTTATTCTCTTTATATGCTGGAAAAAACATTGCCTACATATCAAAATAACACACTCTACCCTAATGGTGTTTCCAGCAAGTACAGGACTTCATATACTAATTTCCAGCAAGTAAAGGGCTTAATATACTCATTTCCTGCAAGAAAAGGGCTTAATATACCCCTTTCACATAAAAAGTTTTTTTTTTAAATCCCCTCCCTCTAGGTAAAATCCTAGATTTGCCTGATATTAAAATAACCTCTCTCTAGGTAATATCCTAGATTTTCCTGATAATGTGACTGTAAATTATATCTAAAATATGTTGTTGTTTGCTATCATGCTACCCTTAAATATGCTAGTTGCAAGATGGTCAAAGTAATAAACTGGCTAACAAAGACAAAAAAGAAAATGCAAGTAAAATTTATTTAAATACGCAATAATGTACATTAACATAACAATTGCTAAAACAACAATAATACAAAAATATGAACACATTTATAATAATACAAGAATCTGAACACATTTATAAATAACACGATCATCAAAGTCAAATTGATAATTTATGTAATATATTTACTGGACACTTCATTTTTTCCCTTCAACAACAACAAAATTAGAACATCATAAAGCCTCTAACAAGCAATACTCATTTGTGTTTTTTAAATAAGTTGAAATTATTTGAAACAAATCAATAAATCTATCAATAAAAAAAAAACATATTGTTATTTGTTACTAGACATAGTAACAAAACAGCTCAATCTCACTAAAGTCAAATATTACGAAATGACAGCTGAGTGGTTTTTAGGATATGATTTTAATCAGATTTTAAAACAGCTGTAATTACTGGCCAATAATGCATGCATGTGAGCTGATATTTTTCTGGCCCAGTTTACTAGGCTGATTATTGATACTCAGCTCAGTGAACAAAAGCACATTAACAGCTTAATATGACCTCATATTTAGACAGCTAAATATGACCTCATATTTTGACAGCTAAATATGACCTCATATTTAGACAGCTAAATATGACCTCATATTTAGACAGCTAAATATGACCTCATATTTAGACAGCTAAATATGACCTCATATTTTGACAGCTAAATATGACCTCATATTTAGACAGAACTGCCAACAGAAAACACCATAAATAATCCTTAGCATCTATGTTTGAATCATATATGTTTGATCCATCTATGTTTGAATCATCTATGTTTGAACCATCTGTTTGAATCATCTATGGATCATCTGTGTTTGAATCATCTATGTTTTAATCAACTGTGTATGAATCAATCGTTTGATTAATATTTGCCATCGTAAGAACAGTTTCTATGAAATATTATTTTCTGAGAGCAAAGATAACTTCCAATTTGCACAATATGTAATAAAAAATGGTAATATATGACAGGGCCATTTGCAACTATCGTTATACAGGCAATATTTCTAGAACTGTTTATCGAGTTAGCTTATAAATGTCTTATTTTTGCACCAAGATCATAAAGCACTAAGGCTGTCAATGAGTCACTTGATATCAATGTATCATCAATATTTTTTGTCTTTTCACTTCTGGATAAAGTTTATTCCAGATTTAAAGAAAGCTTACTGTTTAAATTAGCTAGATATTGGTGTTAAATTTCGATGCAGTAAAGGGTGTTTGTTTACTTGGTTAAATTTACAACTCTTACATTTTACTGGCATAATTTGAAACTTGGTTTTAAAAGAGATTACTTTATTAAAAGCCTTAATAAAAGAAAATCTGAATTTGTAAAAAAAATCTTACTCTTTACATCTTCAGAAGTAAATTAAATAATGTGATCCAATATATTAAGAATTATGAAAGGAACTAAAAAGCAGGAAAGGCACAAGGAAATAGTTGGAAATACATGTGTACCCTGTTTAATTTTTAATTTTAAGTAAAAAATGTATCGATATAGTGTTGATAATTGTCTCTTGATATATTGATGTTGATGATATGTAAAAAGTAGAATCAATGACTGCACTATAAAGCACTGTGCATTATATAAACACACATCCCTAGTTTCTTAACAAATAAAATTGCTTAATCAAGTTTCTTTAAGTTGACCTGCAATATGTCAGAGGTTCTACTTCAAAAACTTTACTCAAATTGGTGATTACCAGTATAATCAGAATTATTTTACCAACTACCTTGTTTGCTGAAATTAGCATTCCTTTAGTTTTTAGCTTTTTAGTGAAGGTATTTCAAAACAATAACAATGACAGCAACAATAACAGCAGTACAAACATCAGTTTCCAAATTTTGCATGATTTGGTAAAGATACAAAAAACAGCAGTTAATACAAAATAATAATAAATATTAATAAAATATATTAATGTAAGCAGATAAGTAAGAATTAGTCTGGTTTATTTATAAATGTGGCAAGCTAAGGTTTAAAGTGGGATCAGGTAAATCTTGACTAAAAGACATACTGGATCGTTCCGCGATGTGTACCTAACTCTTCTCTATATTTTTTGTTGTTGACAGTTTTAGATCATGCCTACCTCAAACACTCACAAACAGTATCACAAACAAATCACATGTGTCCTTTTGTATATGTTACAGCCAATTTGTGAAATCAGCCGTTTCATGAAATGGCTAAATTTTTTTAGCCTTTTCGTGAAATGACTAATTCACTCAGACGTTTCATGAAACGGCTAAATATTTCAGCCATTTCATGAAATAGCTAAAATCTCCATGTCAGTGTTACACAGATTGACTGGTTCAGTTTCTGCCAATCTATGTAATAATGTCTTGAGCTTAGTTATGCCTAAGATATCATAACTGGTATAATTTATTTGAATATACCACAAAAAACAAAATAAGAAAAAAAGAACATATTTAAAATGATCATAGTCAAATTAAAGCAACACAGCATTGTGGAAGCTAATTAAAACATATGATAAACCCCACTCCCACTACCTACACTGATAGTATTTGCTGATTTATGTAAACAGTGAAACAGGCTTCACAACACTCAGTTAGAAACCAGCCTAGTCCCAAGCACCAATACAAAAATATGACAAGGTCCTATGAGTATCACCATACTGGCAAGATGAAAATAATCATCTCACAGTCCTCTTAAGTAATGCCTGGAATCAATCTACAAAGTCTCAGTTTGTTAATTAGGGAGTCAAACCACGGACACCATGATCTGGAAATGTGCATCCTACCACTGGACTATCCTGCTTCTGACAACGTCCATGTAGGTAGATTTCTTAGATTACAGCACCAAGTTGAATTATCTCAGCACCCAGAAGTCTCTCACTGACCTCCCAAGAACTTAATTCTGTCTAGCATGTCTTCCTTGCCATACTTGCCCTTAAGGTAACGATTTGAAATGCCAGATTTGGTCAAGAGCAGCTCATCATCAGAGTCTGTCCATGCTGGACCATCTGCAATATAATGCAATACAATACTTTACAAACACAAAGATAGGGTTATACTGCACTCTGTATTTTTCAGATGTAGGTTGAGAGTCGTTGGCTTGTAACCACATCATACCCACATGGCTCTCAAACCAAGGTTAATTCACCAGGTTAAGCCAAAACCTTAAATATATGTGCTGCAGAGTTCTTTTGGAGCACTGGTGGTTCTACCAAGACATTTGTCTCTTGTCTTCCACCATCCATTATCATAATCAAGTCTGTGCACTATTAAAAAACAACATACTTAAGCATATACATATATCAAACACATTTATTTTAAGTATGGCAAATTTCTGATTGAGTAGGACTCGTAACTACTGGAAAATCATACATTCAATCAAGGCATCCTTTGATAAATTTCTTTCATTTAAAATAAGTTTAGAATGGTCAAGGGTAACAGCTTATGCCAATGTTTCTTGAAAAAAAAAACAAATACCTGGAGAATGATGTCCGAATTTGAGCCAGTTCAGGGTCTTTTGGACATCTCCACTGTTCTGGTAGAGGGCTCTATGCACACTCTTGTAGGGCATGCCACACTGGGCAGCCAGGCTCTGTAACAGAGAAATAACTATGAAAATAAAAATGATAACTTTGAAGCACAGCAAAGCAATTAAATGTGTGATTTAAATTAGTATCTAATCTATGTTAACAGTTTAAATAAAGACATAAAAGGATTGTGTAAATTTATATTACACTGAAATAACATTTACAATAATAATAACAATAATAATAAATTTACAATAATAATTATTATAATAATAATTATAATAATAATAACAATAATAATATTTCACTATATTTTATTGGCTCCCATTTATGGTATATTTGATTTATTTTGCAAGTATATGAAGAGTTGTTACAAAAAAGATGTGTTTTTTTTAAAACTTTATTTTAATATTCCAAACTGAAAATGCTACACCATTATAAGTTACATCATTTTAAGGAAAATATGCCCAATGATGTTTTTAATAGTCATTACTTAAAATGTAAAATAAATAGTCAAAGCACACAACACACCTTGCAAGTCTGGATACAATCATTAACATCTTGAATAGAATCTCCAGAAATAGTAGTACCTGCAACAAAAGTCAGTAAAATAGTAAGACAGAGGTCAATATGATCCATATAATTATAGTCCACCAGACATTTCTCTGGGTAAGATTCAGAATTCAATCAAAGTTAAATGTGTTGCTGGAATTGACATAAGCCTCTGAAGGTGCAATGACATTGAATATGACCTTGAGCTTAAGGGTTGCATTTGAAAATAAAGGACAGGAATTGGGATTGGGATTAGCTGGCATTTTAACCGATACTGTGCAGCAACATTTCTATCATTCTAGCACAGGGGCACTTATGAGGTGCCCAGGGACTGAACCCGGCCGGTCCATCATACTGACACCGACGAGTCAGGCGTAATTCTGTCCCCTTAGCCCCGAGTGTAAGGAGGGAAGCCAAAACTACCAACTTTAAAGTCTTTGGTTTGACCCGGCTGGAGTTCGAACCCACAACCTCCCGATCCACAAGCCGATGCTCTACCACCTGAGCTATTGCGGCCGGTTAAATAAAGGACAAGAACCACCTTCAAGTATGTATCTGTAGGATGGTGACATTTGACTTAAGTAAGTAACATGGAAGTAATGGTTTAGACAAGCATAGGGGACTGTTATACGGACAGACGTTCCAACAAATGGATATGCTACTTATGCGGTTACTGGCTACACTGTTGTTCTCTATGCTGTTCTATTAGTTGCCAAAGAACATAGCAACAAATTATGGCAACAAGTATGTATCTGTAGGATGGTGACATTTGACTTAAGTAAGTAACATGGAAGTAATGGTTAAAACAAGCAAATGGGGCTGTGATATGGACAGAGGTTCCAACAAATAGATACGGTACTTATGCGGTTACTGGCTACACTTTTGTATTTATGCTGTTCTATTAGTTGCCTAAGAACATAGCAACAAATTATGGCAACAAAAAACACCTTTTAGTCGCAAAGCACTTAAGTATCCATTCATGGGCTCTGAAGGAGAGATGGATTGACATTTAGACAGCTTTATACCACACTTCAGGGGCATAAAAATGGGAAAAAAAAC
>CM017558.1:10922064-10970905 GCA_007844125.1 Sinonovacula constricta | reverse complement strand
TCGACAATGGTGTCTTCAAGTATAAGTCATTATAAATATCATCATTGTCGATTTCAACATCAGGTTTATAAAACCCAAGGAGGTTTTTTCCGGTATGAACAGGAGATAACATATAAGACACGATGACAATACATATAGTATCATCAGGTCGACATAATATCGACCGGACCTGGTTGCGCAATCGGTAGAACGTCGGCTCCAGGCCCTGGGTTCGATCCCGCGCCGCGACACACCAAATGGTTGTGGTGTAGCTCCCTTGCTAACGCTTAAGCAAGTATAAGGGTAGTTCCACGACTGGTTAACCCGGTGTCAGGATAATGTGACTGGGTGTGGTATCATGCCAGGTGTTCATGGAATGATATACACAGTGAAGGCAGCACTATATCTGCTTCAAGTTGACATCGTCTCAAGATAACTGTTGGTTGGATGATAAACCCAATAAATAAACAAACATTAATACATCATCGTCGTCAGTAAACCTTACAATAACCAGGATTATACCACGCTACAAGTAATTATTAGGCATTGTAAAAATTCAACCATATTTCTCAGCAAAGGGGTTAAAATCATAAATAAGAATCTCTGAAAGCAGATCACCAATATTATATCAAATCATGTCTACTCCAGGATTAATGTTTGCAGTAGTGTGTGGAAAACCAGTTGAGAGATTTGCATGTAGGATCTTAAAATATACTTACTATTATTAACGGCACAAGGTCCAGGAAGACACTCACGCGTCTCAGTGTTGTCTCCATCACACGCGCCCTCTACCGGACAAGTTCTATTTCTGGTCGCCTGGCCAGCTCCGCAACTTCTCGAACACTCAGTCCAAGGTGCCCAGGTATACCAATCTGAATAAAAAAAAGCTATTTGATGCCTGATGTCCGTCGTTAACTTCACTCAAAGCAAAATATACCAGTTTCCGAGTAATCATAACGCTGCATTATATGTGGTAAGGGAAGCCATTACAAATCTGCTCTTCTAGCAAACAATGACACAACTATTGGTTTCGAAAATGTTCTCGACAAAGCTCCGGATTTTATGTCTTAAAGAAAACAAAAAGCACGAACATCTTTGCTTTAAAAAAGTCATTTACCATTTAGCAATTATACATGCACCAATGATGCGGTCAATGGATCTAATCGTGACACTGATCTTAATAAAACAACATGTATTCGAGTATATGTCGGCAGTCACCAACGACTCGGCCACATAAGCCATCAAATGTTTGTTTTTAAAGCGCCTTTACGTCTGTAGGTTTATTTTTAATATAATTATTGTACAGATAACACCAGGAAAATATCCTACATGCTGTTGTTTTTTTTTTAAATATTTTTTGCGGACACTTTTCGAATATTTATTTTTGTCTACACAAATTGAAGATCTTGTACGTTTGATACGTATTTTATAATAGTTTTTCTGCATGATAAAAAGTTTATAAATCATTTTAAAAAGTATCCTCAATTTTTTCAAACTTGGTTTCAGGAATTAGATTTTTAAAATACATAACCTGTTTCATTTTCTACTTTTTGTGGAATGGTAGTGGGTTGGTCCGATCCTATTTCTTCACTTGTCTGAAAGTAGAAATGATGGAAAAACAATCATTTATTATGTATTTTATGTATTTAATGCAAATACATCTCTGGCTATTGTTAAGGTGTCTTCACTCATTAAAACAAACAAAAAAGATTCTACAGGCCTTTTTAATGTAACAACATATTCATACTGTCAAACGCTGGAAAATAATTTCCTTAATAGTGTATTTTGTTTAAATCAGGTAATGATTTAGATTATATTTTATATATATTTGATTTATTTAGGTAAGTAAACTGGGTTTCGTATCTTTAAGCTACCTGCTTCAGCAACGTCCAGACGACAAAGCCTGTGGCGCCGTTTGTTATGACGACTACTGCAAAAGCACACATACACATCACCAATATCCTCATTGGTCTGCATCCATGCACACCCTCTGAGCGTGGCGGTTTCTGGAGTTTCTTGCACTCATTGTCTGGCAGGTATTTCTTAGTTGCTCCGGGTCTGGGAGGTGATGAAGAGGCGATATCAGAGCCCACAGCAGTTCTGTCATCATCATTTTTATGACCAGTCTGCGTGGAAATGCAGTCATAGACGTCAAGATGGTCCTAGATTGAGGATGGACGAAATGATCAAGTTATACATATGTGTTGTGTTTTTTTAAATACATCGCAGCGACTAATCATGAGCATTATAGCGATGTCTAGCTATTTTGGTTGCTGAAGACCCTGATCAAAGTCTCTGGGTAGAACCACCGGCGCGCCGCAGTTCAGCTGGAAGGCCTTCCCACAGTGAGTCTTTCGCCCCGAATAGGACTCGAACACAAAGGCTAAGCAGTCATATTTACTCGTTCGCGACATTACCACTGCTTCCACATCCCACACCACAACCCCACACGCGTCTTATGAATGTGTTTATCAGAAAGACTAATTTCTGTAAAGATAAAATCTAAAAACTACCTCAAGACATACATGCATGAAGAATCAAGTATGTTTTGTTTGTGTGTGTGTTTTTTTCTGATAAACTTTGTTCTGTTAGAGTGTGAATGTGCAGACTCAGGTGAGGTGTACGTAGATAAATAGAAATGTGACCATGACAGACAAGAATGTCAGTTTATTGTATCAAAGCGCCGAGGGTTTGCAATTTGTACAGTAAAATATAAACTAAATTACACATCAGTTAAAACTCTTTACTATAAAGGTATACAATCGGCAGCATTAAGTTTAGTAGTTTGTCGTATTATCTTGTCAAAAGAAATACATGAACCTACCAGATTTTACAAATGTGTCACCCAAAATTCGAAACGTCCTAAAAATATGTCACAATTCTCAGAGAAATGGTAATTAACAGTTAAGTTGCTAAAACATAAAACACTTATTTATGAAAATCCAGGGATGGATCTGGGGTCGGTGGGAATTGGGGATGCATCCGCCAACATCCAGGTAAAAGAGTCAAGTTGTAAAAACACATACATGTAAGCCTAAAAATACTAAGCTTTGAAAGTTAATTTTGTCTGTTGACTGCTTAGGTCAAAGTTAAAGTCCTTGACTGTGTATATATTAGGGCTATCTAAAAATGCATTTCTACTGAGGTCATGTCAACTAAAATTGGTCTCCGACAATTTGGTTGACACAATGCTCTATATGTAAGGTAGCAAAGCGGTTGCATTTCGGTATTTGGAAAATGTAAACTGAATATAGATAGAGCTAGGTTTTGAAAGATTCTCCCCGAATGGCGTTACAAATAACTCTCCTTCGCGTTTGATGCGGTCTTCTTCGTCGTCCAATTTAATGTCACTTAATGTCCGTGTACCAAGCTTTTCTATCGCGTATTATAAGTTCCGGACGATTCCCTGATACATGCGCCCCTCTTTCTCTAAGAAAGTCTTTCAGTTCACGCACTGATAATTTTGAAAATTTGCACAGATCACCGATTTCATTGTTTTCAGACGCCATCTTGTTTGTTTTTTGTTGTTTTTTTTATCACCGGAAGTTGTACGCAAAACGAACGATAACTCTACAAAGGGAGATAACAAGGGTTATTAAAAAGGACTATACCGCTATACCGGTATATTGTGATACTGGGTAAAGTCAATACAGTATCGAGATACACAATGAGCCTACCGGTTTTACGATATTTTTGTAAACTTTGCTGCCACCATTTTGTGCATTCAAAGTCAAGGATGCTTGTATTAATTAAAAGCGATCGCCGATAACCGACTGAAAATGTAGTTTAATGTCACATACTTGGTAGGGGAGTTCATTCTAAACCGCTCGGGACGTGCGGCGTACTCGATTTGCCTTTGCGGTATTCCTTTCAATACGTGTTTTAAACTAGATATTGGCTTTTGATTTGACAATTTCATTTCTGGATTTAAGAAAAATAATGTTGCATTGAAACATGAATTTATTGGAATTAAAATTTACGAAAAGTAGATTGTGCGTTGCAGAATACTTAGAACATTATCATTACTATTCGGTCGGCAGTTTAATCGAACATGACGGTTGCAAATTGTAAACAATATGGCCCAGCTGATTGATTTTTCGAAAGAACGCCGAATTAAATCGCAAAATGGTGGGCCACTTCTTGATATTGGATTACAGATTAACAAAGAAAATTGTTGAAGGTGTCGCATTTTGTTGCGCATGTAAGATAAAGTGCAGGTACAACCAGTCTAAATACATTCGTGAATCATCATCATCATCCGCCAAATTAACTGGGTGCATCGTACGACACTGTTGTGATTTTTTTGCAGTTAACTTGTTGTTAAATTTGTTTTTCCTTGCTGCCTTGTAACCCTATTACTTTCTTGACCCTGTGTTTACCTGTTATAAAGTTAATAAAGCCATGTCATATTACACTCAGGCATTTGTTGTTAATTTTGTTTATTTTAATTTGGTGAAAAGCTCCTTATAATAGCTTGATCAAATATTGCATCTATATGTATCACAATATATCGTGATACGATTTAGGCGTATCGTGACAGCCGTAGTCTAATGGATCTTGATTGATACCCCAGACCCCCCCCCCCCCCCTCCACCAAGGTTTCCTGGATCCGCACATGTGAAAATCATCATCATTATTACTATTATTATTATTATTAATGTTATTATTATTATTATTTGTTTTTTTTTATTTTAATTATTATTATTATCATCATCATCACCATCATCATCATCATCATCATCATCATCATTATTATTACTAAAATAGTAAGAAGATGAATAATAAAAGAAAAAGAGAAAAAATAACAAGATAAAGAAAAAGAAGAAGAGAAAAGAATTAAATTAACAGTAAGTAGTGTAACGGGTCTTCTACGTCTTTTTGTAGATAAATATTATCAGCAAAGGTTATAACATTACTTTGTGAACTTACCATAAGTGATCTTAAATAAAGTATTAACTTTATGGCCATAAAGAAAAACTGCCTGCATTTTGGAATCTTTCCAAAACCAAATAAAATACAAACATGTAACACAAACTTCGGCTATGCAAATATTCCTTGTTTGGTAAGAATATATGGCTTATTTACTTTTTGCACTTCCTGTTGCACAATACTTAGATAGCTTATCTCTATCGGACACAATCAGGAAGAACTAAAAATGTGATCTATGACAGCACCTTATATATATATACCAATCTCTTAAACCGGCACTTATGCCAAATATTGAAAATGTTGTTGTTGTTTCTTTTATTGTTCCTTAACGTGTAATAAACAGTTGCTATGACGGATCAAAATGAATTTCAAAAGTTAAACTGCCCTAACGATGGGTTGTTGTTGTTGTTGTTGTTGTTGTTGTTGTTGAACCCATATGCTGGCTTTATGATTTTATTTGTTATATCGTTACTTAGATTCCTGAATTATTGCACACTCTGGCTGTATTACTTTGACAGCGCTGAACCCTTTATATGATTCATCACAAAAAAAATGCAGAAATGCTTTTTTAAAAAGTTAACATTGCAAACAGGCTTCATTGTGCACAATTTGTTTGTTTTTGTTTTGTTTGTTTTACCTGAGAAACGGACTTTGTTAATTAGCACATGGCAATATGCTTTGTTAAAATTTAACGAAGTGCTTTTGAAAGTTTATTTCTAGAAGTAGTTTTGCTTGTTTTGGCTTTAAAATATAGACGCGGTGTCTGTTTATTCATTTTATTTTATTTATTTATTCTTGTATTCTTTTTGATATGTGTATAGTGATACTTCATTTTATTGTGTTGAATAGTTGTTTTGCGAAATGAGTTGTTAATTTTTATTGAAACCTTTGTTAATGATCGTAAGTTAAAATAATGTCTTCGTGTATAAGTTTGCACATTATAAAACTGTTTAAGTACATTGATAGCATCAAAGGATATGTATTCAGTGAACATTCAAGAGAGAAACGGAGAGAATAGAAAGACGGTGTTGACACAGAAAGGTTGAAAAGGAGACCAAAATTACCTTTACCCCTTAAAAATGTACAAGGACATTCCATAAGAGAGATTAACAAACAAACAGAAAATATATACATAATCTTTTCATAGTATATTCGGTTAAATAGTTATAAAATCATTTCCTTAAATAAAAATAAAAAAAAACAGAAAGACAGAGAGAGGGGATGAGAAAGAGAAAGAGAATTTAAAAACATAAAAATGTATAATAATCTAATACAAATAAAGATAAATTCCGAAAGAACCAAAGACAATGACAAAATGCTTACAATAACACAGCAGTATAGCAACTGCAATGACAACTCAAAAGCGCATATTGCACCAAATTAATATGATTACCATAATATAAAACACAGACATACTTACATTTGAGCTCATGTTTCTTATAAAAACTGTCCTTTGTTAGTTGCAAAATGAGCCGGCAATGATGTTATCTCTTTCAGAAGCTGTACACGTAGATGACGAAGTGCTATTCTCGCCCACATAGATATACAGAAGGAAAAAAATTAAAATTGCACAAGGTTACCAATCCACAGATAAAGGACCATAAAACATAAAAACATAAAAAGTCGGTACGAATGAAGGTCGGGTAGGCCGTCCAAATATATTCTCGACTGCTTATTGTAAATCAACCATTGTAATTGGCACAAATAGTGCGACGAGTGGTAGTATTAATGAAATATTTCAAAAAGTTACCGTGAGTTAGGCGGATTAAGTTTTTTTTCTGACTGAGATCAGTCATAATTTTCTCACTATCTGACATGTTAAGAAGGTTTTTACTTTTCTCCAATGTTTTATTAAAAAACGTTATACCATAAGTGATTAAATGTAGTTGTAAAACCGCGTTTACAAACGGTTACACGCCACTAAATTGAAAACTATGTTTATATGTAAAGGTCCTGAACTGGTTTATTGTCTGTTACTACACCAATTCATATTCAGCAGATTTTACAGTTTCACCCCCTGATCATTGGGTATATTCATAAATCATGTATTAGCAGCCGAGACATATGGCACAGGGATGTCACATACATGACCCCGAATAAGATTGTCTTTGAAATAGGGAGTTTTCCAGTACAGCAAAACTTAACTATAAGTACAGAACAAATCTTAATTTCTTTAAAAATAGCATCTAGCGGTATGTAAAACTGGCTATTTGAAATATAAAAAATGAAGATTGTTTGATAAAATATAAATACATTTTTACAAAAACAAGGGAAAAAACAACGGTCTGCAAATGCAAATTTTGTTCGTTTGGTGGTTTTATACCATCATTGTTTCAGCAGATTGGATACGCATAGCATTTCACTAATGAGACTAATCAAAGCATGAAGCGCCAATTAGTGACACCAATTAGTGGCGAGAAAGGAAAGCTGCACGCCCTTGTTGTCACGGCTTTGATTGCTTACTTGACTTGTGATTTGTAAGATAGATGTATTTAAAACAATCAACAATTTCAGATCGTCAGTTAATTCGACAATCATCTACGAAAATACATCATCTCTACTACTGTAAACCACATTACCAGATCACCGTTATCTCCAGCCAATTACAGCACTGAAAGTTCGATACACAAAATAAGGTATGTTGACGCTATCAAACTAAACATGACAGTAAGCTATAAAATCAAATACATGTAAATCATTAATGTAGCTTTTAATTCTGTCCCAAACTGATTATTGTCATCCTCAAACATAATTATGTTCTTATGACTATATTTCAGACATTCTATCTGATCACGTGCTCTTTTTGGACATGTATGACATTATACGAACTAATATTACCCATTCGGTCACAAGTTAATTAACACTGAATTCGGAATAATTATAACACGTTTTACTTAAATCAAAGGATCGCCTTTACTCATTTCCCTTTATGAATTGATTAAATTTGTCATTAGAGTTTAAACCTTCTGTCGTCTCTCTATTTGCAGCCCACCATGGAAAGATTGATGAAAAATATTCTGTCTAGCGCTGCCGGAAGGGACACATTTAAGTGGGACCACCTCGACCAACAGCAGCCCATTGACTTGAGCTGGACCACAAGACACACGTGCCACCAATTCTTGGATGAAGAAGATCTACGTCACAACACTGATGGTAACGACATGACATCTAACCACGTGATCAAACAAGGCGACACATCCTCGTGGTCTGAATCCAATTTTCTACAATCCTTTTCTGTTAAAACAAAGACGACCTCTATACAGCGATCCGACAAGAAACAAGAAGTGACCTCCCCTAAGAGACCACATCCATTTTCCATCGCAGCGTTGATCGGAGACCATATCGATGACCACCAGTGTAGCTCCCGCTCGATGCCAGCTAAGATAACATCCTTGTCTTTTCCTCAGTACACAAGTACTCCATACAAACCATTGGGAGATCAACAGCACTGTGATCAACTTTCTACTATCAGCCCAATCAGATCATCGAATGTAACTGGGGAAGCATACTGGTGCCACGCTTGTAACGCGATGTGCCTTGACCACCAGGACGCAGCACAGCATCAACTCGTTCACCGCTTACGGGGAACCAGATGCAGTCTCAAGACAGCGGCATTCTCGTTGTACGGATATGTGACATGCCACAAGAAGATCGCAGACGACAGACTGCAGTGCGGCGTTTGTGAGAAAGTTGTATCAAGTTGCTTTTTCACTAAACACCAGCGACTCCATGACGGCCATTTCTGTGACGTATGTGGACAGGAATTCTCCACCAACAGTCGCCTGCAGGATCACATGAACATCCACACCGGAAGCATGCCGTTCACGTGCCGCATCTGTGATCGGAAGTTCGCCAAACGAGCGTCGTACACACAGCACATGCGTTACCATAGAGACCACAAAAGCTACCCGTGCAGTTATTGCCAGAAGTCGTTCAACACCAAGTACGCATGCGCGGTGCACGAACGTCTGCATACTGGAGACAACCCTTTCCGATGCGAGGTCCCCGGATGTAAGAGATCCTTCCCACAGAAGATACAACTCCAGTTGCACGTGGCTTCTCATAACTTGTAGACACTTTCAAATGTGCTTGACGATTTATTCAATAGATTGATAACGTTGGGTTTTTGTATATAATAAAGATGTTACCTTTGATCTGAAAGACTTCTGGTCATGTTATGTGTTTAAACTTGTTACAATGTACATATTGCTATTTTGATGAGGTAATAACGGAACAAAGAATACAATCAGTCTAATCATTATTATTTAACCCCCGGAAAAGCAAGTCCTTGTCATAAACGAGCTTATAAATTTCTTAGTCAAACATCGTATCTAAGTTCACCGGTGTTCACTGCTGTACTCATTATGAAAATTTAAGAAAATATTATTACACACGTTTTCATGAAATAATACATTTAAATAAACGTTTCAAACAAACGCCTGAACGTAACATAGTTACCCTCCAGCTGAAAATGCATTTCTTGAAATATATTCAAAATGACCATGTATAATGTTTATTTTCTTATAGTGTTGAAAACGTTAAAACGTCAATAGCTTTTATAAACAGGTTTTAAGTGTTTAAGTACTAAAAGAACATGTTCGTAGAAAAGAGAGCGGGGATGAAAACGGAGTGGAACTTCATATTCGATAATTGTGGCATATTGGAATAATGATAAATACAAACAAAAGGCGCGTGATATGTTTTATTGTACGAATTTAAATTCATCAGGCGACAGAAATCAAATGGATGCATGTGGATGACACGTTTATGAAGAATACAAATGTTATGACATTCGTCATGGCACGCTAAGAGCGCGTCTAGTTATGCATATAGATATATTTCTACAGAAAGAAGTGAACATTATTATGGAATGTTTATTAAATAATGTCATTTTAACATATGATATTTAAATATTTCATGTATGGAATTTCCGCCTTTTTTCCGATTTTATTGAGTATCGTTTATATTGTAAGCATATACATATACACGTAATCAGAGTTAGAACTTTATAATTATATATGTTTATGACATATGATGTAAATGGCAGTAGTTTATGATTCGCCTTAAATTTTTAACATGAACACTGTTAAGGCAACTGTATAACGAAAAATGGTTGATAATACAATGAAAAAAATATAATACTGCACATAACGCATATGGTAATTAAAATGTTCTGTAGCATGAAACTCAATTGTTCTTGGATTTCAGAAAAAGTTCAGTTAACTTATATTTCCTTTCAAATAAACGACATAGTCAACAATATAAACTAGAAATATATTGAATGGAAATGAATGTGTCAAATATATTGTTGCATGGTTGACTTTTTATAACATTGCAAGATTGTTAAATGATGACATACTGGTGATAAAATGATGAAAATTATCAAATGCACTGTTCTGTTTCAGTATTCTTCGTGTAAAATACATTTAAAGAAAAATACGATCATATATACAAAGCATAATACATGAATTCCGCACACTTACAACACAGAAAGTGTCCGCTTTTAAAAGGTGGTATACGACAGTTTGGGCCAATGTTTGTTTCTCAAACAAGTCATTGTTACCTGGAAAGGTCCTTCAAAATACTGTTTATTGTGACCTTAGATTTGTGTGAACAGTGAAACATTAAAGCCCACTAGTCACTTCAAGCAGATCTTTTCTATCATAGCTACGCTGCAGAGATAGGTAGTTTTAAACTAAGAAAACCACATGTCAACTGACGTTTGGAATAGCCTTTTGGGATAGACCTTTGGGTTTGTTGTGTTTTGTTTTTGTGTTTTGTGTTTTGTGTTTTGTGTGTGTGTGTGTGTGTGTGTGTGTGTGTGTGTGTGTGTGTGTGTGTGCGTGTGCGTGCGTGCGCGCGCGCGTGTGTGTGTGTGTGTATGCAGAAAACATTATTATGCGTATTTATAGACTTGTAAAGAATGAACATGTAAAGTGATTTTTTGCGATTTGTTCAGTCTAACAATAAAGAAGAATATTAAAAATAATCTTTTCTTGGACTTAAGTGTATGTTAATGAAGAAATTATGTTCCAAATCCACAAGCAATTAGGTGATATTGTTACATGCATCTGGTAACGGCAAACTGTCGGGTACCACCTTTAAGGGGTGCGCTCACCATAAAAAAACTAAACAAAATACGCATTAGATAGAAATCTAGTAATGCCTATGTTAACGCTACACTATACAAACAATTAAAAAAATATATATGTCTAAATCTATTACCCTTTCGCAACTGCTACGAGTAAAATTATTGTTAATAATCTTTGACTATGCCAGGGAAAGCAGATGTTTTTCCCAGAGACATCCCTTTATTTAGCTATAAACTAAAGTTTGGAAAATTCTTAAGAAATTTCATATATTAAACGTTCTTGCTGTTGTTGTTTTTTATAAATTTATACATTTTACTAAGAAAATATTTTAAAATTTAAGAAAATATCTTAGTGTAAGTATGAAAGAAATAAGTGTTCTTAATGAATACGACCCCTGATGGACTTCTGTTGTTAATGTCATCACAGTCGTTGTTGAGGATATTAATATAAACAGTGGATCCGTTCCAAAACTCTCGGATAATGCATCCCTAAAGATAATGTTAGGACCCGAACTTTCTCGATATATTCTAGTTATATTAAAATTAAATTTGTAGATTATGACAGCAGTTGCCTCGCTGGTTCCCGTTTTACGATAGTTTGTCAAGATCTCTTGCATCTTCACCCTCTCTACTTATTTTTAAGTTTACAAGTACCAACCTCCAACCAAATTTGATTCACTTGGTATTTTTTATAATGTTTGAACACATTGTTTCTGCAATAAATGCTAAACTGTTGGTAGTATGGCGTCATCACCATCGTTGCTCTTGCTGTTACCAAGTTCTACGATTCTCCAATGGTACATGTAGTATTCTCGTTAGATTTTAACCATTTGTACACTAAAGGCTAAATAACAATATTATAAGCAAATTTCATTTGATGTAGGGTCAAAGGCATCTGATGGCGTGTCCGGCCTCTGCGTAGTCTTCTTGGGTCGTCTGCAACAGAGACGTACAGTCACCTTATTACAAAGCGTTGTGAAATATTCATTAAAATATATTTATCATACTTATGTCTTAATACATCCATACATACATATATCATAATAACACAACGATATAGGGTGGTGTTTGGTTTGGATGGTCGGTTTTCGCATGAAAACATGTACAACATAGAACGTGCTTTCACACTTAAAATATTTCAACTGTATAAAGGCTTCACCAGTTTGCATGGTTGTACGACACAGTTGAAATATTTTCTTATGAATAAAAATATGTTCTGGTATAATTATCTGCGTGACGAGTAAATCAATAAATATGTGCATGCAACAAAGGGAAATCCGGGGAATATCTGGGAAAATCCAGGGTGTCTTTTTTCAAGCAACGGACACGGAAAGCGCCGGAGACAAAGAGTACACTAGGAAAGACCCAAGCATCCGACATGAATTTTAGTATATTAATCTTTTACATTAACACGAATACATACATGTAGTTCATTATCTGAATAAGTATACCATAGCGTTTGTTTAATATAGTCCAAAAGACATTTTAATCCGGGTGTAAGCAGAACAAAATGAGCTTTTGTTCACAAATTTAAGATTAAAAATAATCATTACGCATAATCTACGCTTTAATTTTTGTATGGTCGCATTAGATTTTTTACCGAAAATTTTCAAACAATACAAAAGATGCAAAAATACAAATAAAACTTGGCGATTGTGATGCATATCGAAGAAACAACAACATTATTTAATCTTTATGACAAATTTAAATGCTGGACACATTTGTACTCAATAACTTCCTCATTACCGCATCAGAGTTTTAGGAATTTTAAGAATGATCCGACCAGCAAATATTTATTTGTTACCTCGTCGTTTATTATATAAACACATCCATTTTAAACATCCCTTAAGTCGGCGATCTACCGTCTGTATTCCTTAGCACGATTCTTTCATTCGGAGTTTATCTTATTAATTTTAGATATTCGTCTCAAAGGCTGTATCAGACAAAATTGGACCAATCTTTTTTTTCTGTCAAACAACCAAATAATGTATTGTTGCCTCAAAGGATCCCACGAAACGCTGTTTTATGGTATCCGACATCTTTATGAAATGTGAAAAGTAATACTAGACTCGTCATTACAAAAAAAATGTATTTCCTATCAGAGTCATGCTACACAGTTAGCTATTTCTAGACTAAAAAAACATGTCACTACTGCAGGATTCTTTGAAATAACGGTAAAAACCTCGGTTGTTTGTGAGGAAAAGAATGGCCCAAACTGTTGGCTACCACCTTGAACTGTGTTTGGCAAAGTCTACGATGGTCACCTTTAGTCCAGAGTTATTAATCTGCGTTTTCTGTCTTACTGGGATTTAGTCATCTCATGCATCTCTTCTTCGTGAATTTCCTTTCCAGTTCGTTTCTTTTCTCTAGAAAAAAATAATTTTAAACTTTGGAAAGAAGCGATCTATATGAAGTATAGATCATAAGGAAATTAGTACAAAGTTGAAAGGGTCGAGTCAAAGCTAGAAATAGCCAAAAATAAAAAAAAACAGACATTGAGAAAGAATTAAATGGAATCAATACTAGAGATTGAGCAAGAGGCAAGCAATGGTTGTTAATTTGTGTTTATTAATTGTTATTAAAATCAGACTTAATGTACGTTTTACAGCGGATTGGGCGTGACCATAAAATGAAACATACACTCATGAATATTAAGTGCTTTTAAATCATTACTACAAAAGGTTGCATAAACTGTACCATCAAAATGTAAATCCAAATGCATTCCATAAAACAATGTATATAAAGGGGTTTCTTTAAAAGTTAAAATAAAAATGTAAATGGTCACAGTGAAGTCTCGGCTTGTTTTGTTGTTGTTGTTATAAAACAAATCAAAACAAGACATACAAAAATGGTACTTTGCATATATTAAAAACAAAATACATGTATGTTATTATCCAACGTCATCGACACATGGAATAGATGCATAAACAGTCTGAAAAAAGTTAAAGTGTTTCCAATTATTAAAATTTCTACAATCTGGAACCCTTGAAAAGCTGACATTGATTTTCCTTTAAACGAAGTTTAGAACAGGGCGGGTTTACTGTGCAAAGCAAAGGAAAGCAATACACTAAGGCATGCAGACCGGAAGGTAAACAATAATGATAAAGTTGCATACAATAAGTCACACACAAAATGGTAATTAATTATGGTGTTTATTTGTTGGTTTTATCTGCCCACCGACAATCTTTCAGTTAGTCATCCGGAGACGATATTCAAGAGAAGCAGTTTTAGTACTGACGTCACTGTAAATAGCATGCCGTGAAGTCCTGGCACGATACCACACCCAGTCACATCATCCTGACTCCGGACTGACCAGTTGTGGAACTACACTTTTAGTGGCTTGTGCTTTAATTACAGAGCAATATGCTTACCATTTATAAGACTTTGGCAAGACGCGTGGCTTCCCTTTCCTGGATCCACGATTGCGTTGTCAATTTGAACATCAAGTGATTTGCATGTATGTTCAAGAATATTTTGATTGCATTTTCGATTGCTTATACTAGGCATGCCTCAAGATAAATCAAATAGCCAAAGAAATGTACAAAAGCAGTCATTTATACATTAGTCGCTTAGGTTTTGAATAATAAAGTTGGATTCAGAAATCAAAATCCTTTTAGATTCAAGATTAACATGGTATTTACTTATTATAGCTAAACTAAAACCCAAATTAAAAGTTCATTAAATTGTATAGTTCCATGTTTTATTACGCACCAGTATATACAAAACATGTTATATATAATATATAGTATACAAATAAGTGCTACACAAATAAGCAATCACGTTTGTAGCGTACAGAACAATCATAAGAAGTTAATTCAAATTTATATTAGATTCAAAGTAAAAATGAAACAATCGTAAAGAGTTCATAACGCAAAAAAAAAATCAATTTAGTTTTTACAATTACATTATACTGTTTTACGGCAGAATACGTTCAACTTCTTGCAAATCCAAGATCTAACAAGAAAAACATTGATGCAAAGCATCGAAGGGCGCAACTAATCCTTTAAGGAACTCGTTTAAGAAATAGTGATTGAATAACAATCTTAAAATCCTTCTGCAGCACTGCTAACATGTGACAATAAAATCTGCTTAATCCAAGTGGTTCGAAGTTGCCAAAGCCGGAACGTTATATACGTGGTAAGAAGCCAAAGTGGTACAAATCATTAAAAACAAGCAGCAACTCGCAAGTCCTCGGCCATTACTACGGAATACGCCTTTCCGAAAACATGATTTAGATGTTCCTACATTTTGCTCTTCAATTGAGATTTGACGTCCAGAAATGCGCACCTTACTTCCAGGTAGTAAACATGTCCAAAACTGAACTCGGTTCATTGAAGCAAAGTGTAAATTGACTGACGCCATGAGCAATACAACGAAAAGAGAGGCAATGGGCACGCGTGTTACTGTTGATTTGTAAAATCAACTTCTGTGGTAAAATGATTAATGGGGTGAGACTTTCTTTACATCGATTTCCTGTTTATGCCGCAACAGTATGCAGCAAAAAAAACAACAGAATTTCTGTGTCTTTGGAAAGCCATACACAGGTATCATGATCTGGATTTGTTTCTCACATTTGCAATGAGAATGGATGGCATTATTTTGTATCTAACGTACACAAAGTTATCCTTAATGCTGGCGTGTTCTATGATGTGGACATGTTGATTTACAGATGTTTCGCTACCTCGTATAACAGCGCGTAGGTGTATAATCAATAGTCATATTTCATGTGCCTATATATTCTTGTTAAATTTAATTATGCATAAGATTCGCTAAAATTGCACTGAGGGAATGTCTATCATTTACTGAAATCACTGTGAAGCTCTGAAGAATCAAACTTCGACCATGTTAATTTGGCTTAAAGGATTGACATGATTTGACGAGAAATTTATCATCTTATCATAAACTATATTTAAATGTTTCAATTTTTATCGTTCACCATGTTATTCTTTTAATAACAGTAAATATAGAAGATGTACATTCTAATCGTTTAATCTACTAAAATACTAAATATCAGTAACTGTTCAAGAATGGTGAACAATGACAACAAATACTTTTGTATATTTAATAGTTCAAAACGGTTTCGTTAGCCATCTTGCCGAAAAAAATTACTACTTAGAGCCGAAGCGTTCCGAATGTTCGACAATTATTAAAGGGACATAACTCATTTTTCGGAAAGGCCTTATGGGGTATTACACTGAATACCGACCGGAAGTAGAATGTGTGCCATAGACTTTTTCTAATAACAGTCTGTTCTATAATTTGTCCGTATATTTCCAATTAAAATTAAACAAAAATGTTGCACTCGTATGCACAATAATGGACTGATCCACCTTTACCGCAAGTACATATTTCATTGAAATCTGAGGGTTACCGACTGGCAATTTTATGGTAGTTGCACTGTATGAAGCAGGACAAGTTACAAAAGTTGACTTATTTCTGGGTATTTCTGATCGACAACAAATAGCTCTTTTCACCTATGTATGGTTATGGGGGTCTATCATAGCTTGGCCATGGTGCAATTCGGTTCCAAAGTTTTGCGAATTACTATAGAATATATAACAAACTTATTTGGTGGCGTCTAACCCGCGTCTAACATCCGGATACAATCGGAACACCTCGGGTAATTCACGAATCATGTCTCGGATGTATGTAGGTAGTCGGATCACCGAGGACATTTCCCTAAATGGGATCACTTTTGTAACAGACGTCAAAACAAAGATGTCGATGCCTGTAAAACTTCCATTTGTGGCGGCTTCAAACTTAATCATCCAATTTTAATTTACCCAGCGCAGAATACATACAGCTGTCAAACGATGCAATTGTTTGTTTTGTGCTAACTACATTTTAGGCATATTCTTCTTCCGACTTCCGGCGAACAAAACGATCGTGATTTCTGTAAGTATCATTACAACAGATACATCCGAGGGATGATTGTCCATGGGAGGGAATTACCCGAGGAGTTCCGATTCGTCCGGATACCGCCAAGAAGTTTCGAAAGACATGATAACTACAACAACAGCCCATTCCCAAATGTCAAATGCATTCCAGCCTTTGACAGGGTGGACGCCAATAAGCATGAATATATAATTGGTTGTGCAAATGTTTATTTATAGAAACCAGAATCAAACAAATTTGAATCGTTTCTTTCCAAAGGTTACACTATTTCTGATACCAAAGTCGTTGATTTAACACACATTTGTAGAAAAATAAAAGTGTTACAAACGGACTTAATTAAAGCATTAAATTGAAAATTAATAACAATAATAAAATATTCCATTTGATTATATTTAATGGTGTAGAACTTTAAATGTGAAGAAAGTAAAACATAAAAAAAAAAATTGGCATCTATCAAATTGCTACTTACTTTTTATGTATATCTTGAAAGAAAAAAAAACATTTACTTCTAAAGTAACCTTAAATGCAGCAATACGTGTTATAATGAGCACTAATGTAAACTATTTTTTCAATCCAAGGATGCCCGTGCCTGAACGAATAGAGTCGCTGACTTGTAACTATTCAGCCTTGTTGCGCGTGGGTTCGAATCCCAACAGACTTAAGTGTGCGCCAGTCGTTCTACCTTGACCAGTTATATAGATAACCTCACAAAAACAGTTTCATTATTGTCTCTGCGCAAAGAGAAAAATATAATCTCCAATTTACACAAGTGGATGTTATATTTCCTCTATCTTTTTTATATAGGTTTGGAGGAAAAATCTGTTACCATATAAAGGATAAAATGGGAATTTGTTCGGGTAAATAGACAAGATATTCTAGCATAAAACTATAGCCAACACACCCAGTTCTGTTCTTATACGGATCTTGTTAAGTATGCATGCTAATTACTTATATTTCATTTTCAACACCAATCCATGTTTCTACCTTGTTAAATGAAGTTTTCTGTTACAAAACAAACAAGTACTTATATAACACAAGCGCTTAGCAAAGGCGATTACTTTAATATTAAAATGTGATATTTAGAGCTAATCAATAGCTTGTAAAAACAATTAAAATCAAATTTCTTAGTAAACAGAGTTGAATTCATTAAAATAACCATTAACATATTCGTGTTGTAACATCAGTTATAGTGTTTAACCCGAAAATAAAAATAATGCTTATGCACTTACGAATACAATAAAATGTTGCTTTAAATAAAACATTTCCGAAATCAATAATTGTTTTTATTTTATCACTTATATCATAATTAAACATAATTGATATTATTTGTATTATTTTATTTGCGTTTATCATTCTATTAAGGATTGTTTTTTCAAGCAAAAAGTAAAACTACAAGAGTAGAAGGAGCACGCCCCTTATTTCTTATTTGACTTTCCCGTCTAAATATAGAAAGCGGTCAGGTTAAAATTAGCTTGAAACATGTTTAAACGTTTTTGATTTCTCAAACCTTATGACAAAAGTAAACATTTTGAATGAAAAGTGTAAAAGGCACCAGCAGTGAGGCTTTAATCAATTACCCATTTGTTTAACAAATTTTTGCGGAATTATGCAAAAATTACAAAATAAGACCAAATCTGTCAATGTTGCTTTGACTTTATATAGTGTTGTTGCAAAACGGGAGTTATTGCAAAACGGGCTAAAATACACTTTCCAAACATACCTTGACCTCTTTCTGCGGACAGCAAACACGGCTACAGCAATGGCGACCAACAGTAAAACTACGATAGCCACGACAACACCAACAATCATCCCCACATTGGCATCTTCTGGTTCTTCTGCAATGGAGGAGAAAACTTTAAAGTAACAAGCAGGCAGATCAAAGATGTATTCAGCAATTAGGAAGTAAATACATGTACAAAGATTGACCCAGAATAACGTACACTTTGTTGACATATTTCTTATTCGACGATCAGTTAATACAAGTAAATTATTGTTAACTTCTTTATGTATTGTCTGAAACTTTCATCATTAAGAAGAAAACATCTCTTTAGGGTTTCTTGACGCTCACTAGGTCGCTTCTATTCAATATAATGTCTGCATAAAACAGATGTTTTGATGTTGTTTCTGAAATAAGCCGCAGTGAACAATTATGATCATTATAGAGACGCCTAACTATTTCGTTGTGGAAGACCTCAGAAAAATCACCGGCGCACACAGGTCTGCTGGATGACCTTCACTCATTAAATCCTTCTTTGAAATGTGTTTATATATATAATTAACATAGTTTATATTCGTGTTACCCTACTTCTTTTTTGCTGTATTTTTACATGTTTTTGCCATAATCTACTTGCCAATGGCCAAAGACAATATTTCGTGTGACAATAAATATGGCATTGTTTACAAAAACAATTATTAAAAACAGAATATGAAAAAATATCACCCTTAAACTGATAAGTTGTAATAAAATGTCACGTGTTACCAACTCAGCATATTTTCCTTACTGCCACATGGCGGCCTACACATAGCCTACACAACTACAAACACCTGATTTGCATTACAGGTACAAGTAAGAGAACAAGTAAGTACATGTACATATAAATAGTTATTCAAACTAAAAAAAGACATGAACAAATAAGAAAATAAGAAGATGGATGAATAAAAATGCTGTTGCATTCACTCAAGCAGATTTAGAATAAAATCGTTTTAAAAGAGTTAAGGACATTTGGTTAAATGCATCCATTCACTTTGCTGTGAAATTTACCTGATTAAAAAACGTATTTTGGTAAAAATGAACTAGAATGATAAACAACAGATAGATTCATATATATAATGATAAATTATGAATGCACCATTCCTGACAGAACATACTAACAGTATGTACAACATGCATTTAGCACATCAGAGAGTAGATTCATTAAAATGATCGCCAAAACAACTAAATCATGCTATGTGTTGTTGCCGAAAGCTTGATAGTTGACAGGTACCTGAAGTGCATGAAGCATCCACAGTCGGGAACCATTCCTGTGTTGTGTTCGAAGTTTCTGTGCACGTATAGGTAGTGGAACCAGACAGCGCGCCAACGCGGCATCCAGTAATGGAGGTTTTGGTACCCAGCACATAGTCGCCCGAGGACTTAATGGACCGGGGCACGTTCAGCAAACCACATGATCGAACTAGGCGAGAAAGTAAAAACAAAAATGTATAGCAACTACAGTTATTTATTTGACAAATCTACAGCAAAGAGCAACATCATTTACAGCGTATGTCATTTATTTATCTAACTTCAATATTAACTGTACTTTCTGTCCTCTTGAATTCAGGTGTCACGATTTTTACAATATGCAGCCAACAGTTACCCACACTATCATAGTATGACATGATGATGTCCAAGTATACATGTGCAACGAAAATTCATCGGTGGAGCCCACGGTTACTGAATTTGTTTCACTCCTTCCATACACTGTGGGATTTTTATCTACAATATCGCCGTACTGAGAGGTAAATTTAAATAGGTATCAGCCAATCAAAACAACGCTTACATTTCAGCTACTCGTACGTGTGGAGGTAGCTAAGTATCAGGAAACTTGAATTCTCTTTGCATTGACGACGTCATTTTGGGAAGAAAGCCGAGACAATGAAAAAAAAACGAGCTTTATCATTGGACTGAAATCTTCATCGGATTATGAAGCGACCAATGAAATATCATTACCAGAAACGGCGAAAAGTGAACTAAATATCCCGCGGGCGATGAATGGAGAGTAACGGAATGGACAGGTCATGGGAGTCCGGCGATGCGAAAATTGTACGTCTCAAAAACGCTCATCACGATTATCATGCCATTTATGGGTATTTACTTAATCTTTCTGTAGTAATATTAATATTACAGAGCTTCATATATTTAAATATTGTAAGTTATGAACATAAGTAAAATTGTGTTAAAAATGAGTAATGTAATCAAGCTTTTGATAAAACACAAAGATTGAAAGCATTTCTTAAATTAATCAAAAATGGCCATGACACGGAATTTAAAAACAAATATTGTTTCCTCAGATAAAATCGAATTTATAGAATATATCACTCATTCTAACAATTTCTGAATTGGCATATTATTTTTTTTATTTTAAAATTATTTTTAGTAGTAGTAGTAGTAGTAGTAGTAGTAGTAGTAGTAGTAGTAGTAGCAGCAGCAGCAGTAGTAGTAGTAGTAGTAGTATCATCATTAATATTGTCATTATTATTATTATTATTATTATTATCATTATTATTATTATTATAATTATTATTTGCTTTTAAGATTTACGGAAAATTTTCTAACTTCACGGTACAACATTTACTTAAAACCTGTCGGCATTTCGTGAGTATACCAATTACGAAACTTTCCCAATTTATAGTGTAGATTATTTATTACCAAAAAATGCAACATTTACAGTGTACATAATGACACTAAGTAACCGAATGTACGTTGTTTATTAACTTCCTCCCTAGCTACCTGGGGTAAGACTGTTATCCAAGTATGCCCGTTTCTCCACGGCTAGCCAGGTTTGAGTTGCAAGAGAACGTGAACCTGTGTGTCTGCAAACAGAAACAGTCAACGTAGTAAAAAGGAAAATCAGATCTTTCATTACAACATTTTTGAAAATATTTTTCTTCATGGCAAACAGGTAATTCCTATCTGAGCTACGCTGCACAGATAGCTATTTTTAAACTAATAAAACCAGGTAACAACTTACTCATGTGACCACATTATATCGGGGCTGTATATATATTTAGCAGAGATCACTATCGTGCTTATTTATAGATGTAGAAAGAATGAACATTTAGTGGGTTTTTTCCAATTTGTGCTGTCAAACAATATAGGTTGTGTTCAAAATTGCCTTAATAGGACTAAAGTACAGGTTTATTAGAAATTACGCCTAAATTCTCCAAAAACAGTGGAAATGTATTGTTACATGCATTTGAAATAGGCAAACTGTCGCATGCCACCTATAAGTTTGTATAAGTGCCAGCAAATTATTCACAAAGTAAATCTAGACGCTTATTGATAAGGACAGAAATCTAATATCTTACAAAAAGTCAAAGAGACACTCCTTAAGTGATCCACATCTGGCACGAGCTTCCCCGGTGCTTGGTTGGCTGGTCGGGTCAATCTCGAAGTGCCCGTGCACTTGGGTGTCGTTAGCGGCCTGATGGACCCTAAAAAGACTTCTAGACCTGTCACGCACCGCCCCTAGAGAAGTAAAACATCAGAGTCACTTACACATATACTAACTGTCCGATTGTAAGAAGAAGTATTTGAATAACCTTTTATTTTAACACAACGCATTATAATCGCGCTGACACAAATATGGTCATATTGGCGACGGCTAGCAATTACAAGTAAGGCTAAATCTTGAGCAATTGTCTTTGTCAAACAATCGACGCAACGCATGTTTGCAGCGCTATATCTGCTTGATTTTGACATCGTCGTCAAATAACTAAAATACGATGGATGGGACCCCAGCAAAACAAAACCTGCTAAGGTTATCGTCCCAAATGGAACTAAATCCCATACGCAGAGCAGCTATGGGAATTCAAATTGGCGACGCTAGTCGCTCTGTCATTGGCGTTCAGCAAATAATATTTAAAAGGAGGTCCGCTTATACGTATACTATCGATACAATTATTGCAAGTACCCTAAACAAATGCCACATCTAAGAGGCAAAACACTATGTAACCAAAGATTTCACAAGCAATTAATCTGCAAAAAGAAAGAAAACTTTCAACAGCAAAAATAACAAAATAACTGGTATAACAGTTTTACAACAAGAGCACGGCAAGGCGGAGCAAAATACGCCTGCAATAGGGCAATTTGAAATAACCTGCCGAGCACTGTTGTTCAATGCAGTATGGCAACGTTTTGGACTAAACTCTGGGTTATTGCAAGGAAAACTGAAATTAAAATAGAACAACATAAAAAATCTTTAATCTGCCAAACTGCTGTGAACTGCTGTGCAATGCACTCTGGCGTGATTGTTGACTGCAATCTAGGTAATTAAAAAGAAAATCAATAGGGGACTAAAATCAAATATACAAAAATGTACACGAGAGTAATGGCATTTGTGCAGAAAGAGGACGTACTCAAAAATAAGAAGAGGAGAGTGACGGTTGTTGTGCACTGCACTCTGTTTCAATAACATCTATCCACTATGAAGTTTCAAGTCAGCTTTGATAATGTAGACGTATGGTCCAGACAAGCATAATCAATGTATCAAGTTTCAAGTCAATAGCTTTGATAGTGTTTGAGTTATGCTCCGGACAAACATCCGGACGCCGACCGCCTGTACGCCAGCCGAACGCCAGCCCGTACGCCTGCCCGACATGGGTGATCCCATAATACGTCCCGGCTTCGACGGGCGTATAAAAACAAGCTGATATATACAATAATGCATCAACCAAAATAGTGAAATAACACCGAAAAAAGACTCAAATAGTAAAAATGACAATGTAACAACCAAAATAAGTATTAAATTCTGCAACAGTCAAAGAAATAACCATGCAACAAACAAAACAGTTATGAAACACAGCAAAAATAGAGATTATACACTGCAACACTAAAAGGTGAAGTAACAACCAAATTAGTGATGTAACACTGCAAGAACTCAAATGGCAAGAACGTCATTTTAACATAACAAGACCGTGAAGTAACCGTGCACCAACTAAATTAACAATTCGACAACAGAAATAGTGAAGTAACAATGGAACAATCGAAATCGTGAAATAACAATGCAACAACCGAAATAGTGATGTAACAATGCAACAACCGAAATAGTGAAGTAACATTTCAGCAATCGAAATCGTGAAATAACAATGCAACAACCTAAATAGTGATGTAACAATGCGACAACCGAAATAGTGAAGTAGCAATCCGACAACAGAAATAGTTATATAACAACGCAACAACCGAAATAGTGAAGTAACAATCCGACAACAGAAATAGTTATATAACAACGCAACAACCGAAATAGTGAAGTAGCAATCCGACAACAGAAATTGTTATATAACAACGCAACAACCGAAATAGTGAAGTAGCTATCTGACAACAGAAATAGTTATATAACAACGCAACAACCGAAATAGTGAAGTAGCAATCCGACAACAGAAGTAGTTATATAACAACGCAACAACCGAAATAGTGAAGTAGCAATCCGACAACAGAAATAGTTATGTAACAACGCAACAACCGAAATAGTGAAGTAGCAATCCGACAACAGAAATAGTTATATAACAACGCAACAACCGAAATAGTGAAGTAACAGGGCGACAACCGAACCATTGAATTAACAATGCACTAATAGAAATAGTGAAGTTACAATTAAACAACCGAAATAGTGAAATAACAATGCAACAACCAAATAAGTGAAGTAACAATGGAACAATCAAAACTAGAACTATCGCTGAATACGATTAATACCCCCACTAATGTCCTTGACAAAGCTGGTACAAGGGTAAGATGGGTTCTTCACATTGCCCAGTTGGGGTGACCATTTGAGTTAAGTTTGAAGAAAATCCTTACATTAGTATAGAATTTATAGGGCGGACACGACATATTGTCTAGTATTGATTGTAAGTAAATTAAAAGACTTAAAAGGGGGCATAACTTTGTCAAAATGCATTACAGAGTTATGAAACTTGACCTGCATATCTTACTTGTGATACGTCATATATCTTTTAAGTTTCAAGCAAATACCTGTGCTAATTTCAGAAAATATTCAAGTACATGTTAAAATTTAAGAACATGTTCTAAGTCAATTTTGACCTTCAAGTGTGACCTTGACCTTAAGCCGGCACAAAGGTAACATGGATTCTGCACATAACCTTGTTGAGTTGAATATTTGAGTAAAGTTTGAAGAAAATTCTTCCATTAGTAAAGGATTTATAGAGCGGACATGACATATTGTCTAATACTTTATTGTATGTAAATTTGAAGACTTAAAAGGGGCATAACTTTGTCAAAATGCAATACAGAGTTATGAAACTTGACCTGCATATCCTTATTGTGACACTTCATATATATTTTAAGTTTCAAGCAAATACTTTTTCTAGTTTCAGAAATATTCAAATACATGTTAAAATTTAAGAATATTTTCTAAGTCAATTTTTGACCTTCTAGTGTGACCTTGACCTTAAGCCGGCAAAAGAGTAACATGGGTTCTGCACATCCCCTTGTTGAGGTGAACATTTAAGCCAAGAGTAAAGAAAATCTTTCAATTAGTGTAGGACTTACAGAGCGGACACGACATAATGTCTAATATTTGATTGTTTCATATTTGACCTTCAATTGTGACCTTGACCTTGAGCTGACACATGGGCAACATGGGTTCTGCACATTCCCTTGTTGAGGTGAACATTTCAGCCAAGTTTGAAGAAAATCCTTCAATTGGTATAGGATTTATAGAGCGGACACGATAATGGAGACGGACGGACGGACAAAGCGAATCCATTATAGCCCCCCCCCCCCTCCCCCCGCCACATTTTGTGGTGGGGGTATAATAATGTTGTTGCACTGGACAACCGAAATAGTGAAGTAACAACGCAACAACCGAAATAGTGAACTCGAAACATTTAAATAACAATGCAACAGCTGAAATCGTGAAATAACAGTGCAACAATCGAAATATTGACGTAACAATGGAACAACCGGAATAGTGAAACAATAATGCAACAACCGAAACAGTGAAATGACAATGCGACAACAGAAATGTGAAGTATCAATGCAACAACAGAAATGTGAAGTATCAATGCAACAACAGAAATGTGAAGTATCAATGCGACAACAGAAATGTGAAGTATCAATGCGACCACCGAAATAGTGAAATAACAATAAAACAACCGCAATAGTGAAATAACAATACAACAACCGAAATAGTATACTGCCAATAAAAAAATCAAACATCACAACCAAATCCGTCACATCAACAAACATATAGCATGACTGTATTCCAGTACCAAAAATGTTTAAAAAGTGACTTATAAGTAAAATACGACAAAATCTATGTATTAAATATGACAGACGTAATCTTCCTCTACTTACAGTTAAGTTCAAGGTCATTAAATAGGCTCCAAGGATTCGCTAAGGTGGTGTCCACGTCAACAAGAGAGCCATTAGTAAACTGGATGTTGCCGGAGAGATCGCCGAAAAGCCCGCTCACGTTGATCTAATATAAACAAAGTATATAACTAAAAAAAGAATAACAACATTTATCATTAATTTGACATCTCAGTTTCTTTCTAAATATGACCACATATATATATACTGTTTTATCAGGCGTTCTTCCCTTTACTGATTCGTCGCTTTCGCCTCCCTTATATGTATTGCTACTCTATATGGAACATGTTTACTCATGCAATCTTTAGTGATTCTAGAAAAAAAAAAAGTTCTGTTGAGCTGTTTTGTTTTGTTGTTTTTGTTTTCTTTAGAGGAAAAGCAATATGTTTCGTGCAACGACCATATTCAACATTACACGTTTAAAGTCCTTTATGGGAACATAGTATTTAAAGTTAGATTTTGCCTTTTCTAAGGTCCGCTTCCAAAAGAATCAGTACTCTGGCATTATTTACCTCGGACTAGGCGTAGTAAATAGAAATGCATAAAGACATACTTGTGGGATCAGAACTCGGGCCAGAAACCGGCATCTTTACCCTAATCCAAAGCCGTAAAGTTGGTATCCGACAGTTTGCCCATATCAAATTCATGTAACAATACATTACCACCGCTTTTTGAAATTAGGACATAAATTCTGCATATACATTAGTATAAATAAAGATGGTTTTAAACACTGACTATATTTCTAGACAGTTAACATCGCTATAAAACACTCTAATAGTTCAAATATTCCAAATCTACAAATAATCACGATATTGATCTCTGCTAAAAGTAGATATCGACGTCAGAGCGAATTACCCGGATGGCGATATAACGTAATCTCAAATGTTAGTTGGCAAGTGGTTTTCTTAGTTTAAAATAGCTATCTCTGCAGCGTGGCTCAGATAGGAAATACCTGTTTGCAATGAAAAATGGGGATTTATGTTTCACAGTTCACACTGATCTAGGGCATCAATCAAAAGCATTTTGTAGAATATTTTCAGATAACAATGACTTATTTGGTTATTTGAGAAACAATATTTTGTCCAAACTGTCGGATACCTTCTTTAACTACCAACGACACCAACAATATTGGCTAGGAAAGCGATTTTCGACTTTTTCTAGGATGATACTTACAATTATGACGGGCAAAGTGTTGTCTAAATAAGAAAAATGTGCAAGCATTTGCCAGCCCAAGAAAATATGACGGCAAACTTTTACTGGCTTCGTAAAGGCGAGGGGCGAGCTGTTATTTGGCTTTGTAAAAGTGACGGGTGAATTTTTTCAGCAAAGGTAAACGTGACAGGCGTGCTTTAAACGGAAAGACAAAGTTACAGACGAGATTTTTTAAAAAAATGATCTAGAAAAATGTGACTAGGCCAACTGTGGCATTTGCTAAACTTCGGAAAAAGTGACAGGTGGCCATTTGAAGGTGACTGAGGTTGGAACCTACGAATGTGTTTGCGGGCATCATAAGGTCCATCTGAAGAGTTCCATCAACCTCGGCAACTTGGAATCCAATACTGTTGGTCAGCATCACGGTGAAGTTTGACTGGCGTTTGTTCTTGTAGTCTGTATCAACAACCGCTAATCCTAGAATAGGATGATATATAATTATGGAAAAAAATAGACCGCACCAGAAGAATTTTTTTTTGTTACGTCGCACCAACAAAATTATGGTTTCCAGCTAATAAGAGACATTAGTGGATAGTCTCCCCTGAATAATCCGCCAATGCAAGGAAGTCCCTTTATTTGGTTTACTCGGTCCAAACCAATTCCAAGAATTCTAACTAAAAGGACCTGCCTACTATTTTGACTAACTAGAATATTATCTAACAAGGGAGACAATTTTCATGTCGACAATTTTCCCCATTATTGGTGGAGAAAGACCTCAGACAAATATCTAGGTGGAACCACCGGCGCACCGCATGTAAGCTGAAAAATCTCTCCACATGAAAGTTGTCGCCCCGGCAGGGACTCGAATCCAGGCGATAAGAAGAAATATGTTAAATTAAAATCTTATGAATATTCAGCTTCTGGCCGAGTCTAACCCATCCCTGGAAGAGATTAGATAGTTGCTGTCAAAGGATACTGAACCATGTCTCTAAATAACTCGTCTTCATTCATGTTCATTTAATTTGATAGTTGAAAACTGACGTTTTCTTTAGAAGACTTTGAAAAAGTTTAAGTGTTTTCGGTGCCGCCATCTTGATGGGTTTTGTTCGTTGACTGTTTCTAGAAGGAGTTTGATAGTTTATATCGTACACCGAGGACTCTGACTGATAAACCACAGACGCCTTGTCACATTATCATCGTTCCTACTAATGCCTTAAGGATTTCCGACTCTAATGCTGCACCTCCAATTGAAGAGCATCAAAGTTAGGGTTAAAATACTTTAAAACAGGGGGTTGTGTGTTCGAATCCCGGTATGGGCACGAATGATCAACTTTTTTCTTTCTTCTTTTTCACTTTGACAAATATTTCTGTATCCCTCTACCAGATTGAGAAAGAAATATGTACAGTTTTTAATTGTATTCTTGTAAATGACAAAATTGTAATTCATTGGCCTTTTCCAGTAGCATTGAGTCGAAAATAAATTGAGGGGTGATGAACTTCAAATTTATTCTTTTCACTAACAGTGCGGTAAAAGTTCTTAATTTTTATACTATTTTATTCATTAGGTGTCCTAGTTAATTTATATGTACTTAAAGTTTGTTGCACCAGTATTATTTAGTGTAAAATAAGTAAAAATCATACATATGTTTTTTAGCATGTGTGCATTTTGTAATCTACTATTAAAAACCAACACACAGATACATGTTTTGTTTATTCATTTCATTTTTTAAGCAAAACATACTGACTTTTGTCTGGCATGGTGGTCGGACTTTTTTGGTCAATCTGGCGATCAAGGGTAGTAAACTTCAGTTATGTATAAAAAAATTATCAGTCGGTAAATTTGACTTAAACTTTGCCAATAAGTGAGTTATAGCATATACTTGCTAGATATAATAACCATTTCCTGATTCAGAGACATCACTATTAGAGTCGGAAATCCTCAACACACACGTACATAAGGAAAAATAACCAACCAGTAAAGTCCTGCCACCTTTGCTCAAGCGTATCGAAAGTGACCAGTTGTTTGTTGACCCATACGTCAATGCGCTTGTTGCTCCAATTCGCCTCTTCCGGGCTCAGACTCAGTTCAACCTTGTCTGACGTCATAATGTCCTTTACTGCCACTGACGTCAGCGTGTATGACGTCTGGATATGACTTCCGTCTTGGGTACAGTAATATGACATGGGTTAAAGTTGTACTAGCTTTTTTAAATTGTTAATAAACACCTCGCACCTATCAGCGCTTTGATTTTGCTGGTACGTTGTGTATATATTTTTACTTTAAAAAATAATTTATAACTATTCTTTTTAGACATTCTTTTTCCAGCATCTTGCCGATGAAAAAAAATTGTTTTTGCTTCATTGTTTCGTAGACCCCGGCATAGATGAAGTGTCGACGATGACCGAAGCCATAAAGCGGTGTCCAGGTCAAAAAAAACTTACCAATGACACATACTTCTATAATTTCAAAAACTGAATTGGTTAACGTCGTGTGTTTGTTACTTTTGTCGAAGAGATTGACTATGAAAAATTGTTGACAATAAACAACATACACTTTATGGATATAGAAAACTGCATGTACCTTATAGGTGGTATCCGACCGCTATGACAAAAAAAAATCTCTCATGCAACCAAATAGTTATTGTTACCGAAAAAAGATTCTGCGAAATGCTATTTATTGGTGTCCTTCATCATTTGAAAAGTACAGCATCCTATCCGAGCTACACTGCACAGTTAGCTACTTTTAAACTTAGCAAAACACGCATCTCCTTTCTTTCAATATTACGTTACATGATCAGCCAAATTATCAGCTCTGACGTCGATATCTATTTTTAGCTGATATCGCATTCGTGTTTATTTATAAATTTGAACACAATGTACATTCAAAGCGATATATTTCACGATTTGTAACAATTGAGGTATTATTATAAACGGTATTGCTTACATTAAGTTATAAGTCTTTGCAGCACTTATGCACAAATTTCCCCTAGAACAGGGGTAAGATGTTGTTACATTCATTACAAGGTAAAATGTCGTATTCCACCTTTAAGCAGAAAGTGATCCACGTTTTATTTAAAACTTTTTCATTTAAGCGATTTTTCATCTTATTGTATAAACAGTATGTACTTATTTGGTGACTTTTTTCTGTTACAGGATTTGAACTTCTCTTCTTTTAGCTTGAAATGAAATGATTGGAATGCGTAGAAGATCGTTTAGTTGCTCTGAAGACGGCAATAGTCTTAATCTGTTAGTTCGACAACTTCCAGTGCTAAGCAGTTACTCTGTACTCAAAGCTGACTAGCGGATAAAAATAGCCTTTACAGGTGGTATCCCACAGTTTGGCCCAATCGTGTTTTTTTTTCTAAAATAACAAAATAAACTATGGTTACCTATACGGTCCCGCGAAATGTTGTTTATTGATGTCCTACATATATGTGAAAAGTGAAGCATAACATCTCATTTCACTAGAAGGGCTATAACTCCGTTAAGAGATTGACTCACCCTCCGTCGTCGGGAAAGGATTCCTTTCAAACCGCCCCTGGATCACTGTACTCCCGGCAGTCGCCAACACGTAGTCTCCGGGACCCAAGATCCGGTACCGCAGTCCTCCGTATGTGATCACGTGACCTTGTCCGAACACAGACCCTGTTAAAAACACACACACAGACTTACGTTGACGCATAAGTCAGTTTTGATACATCGCAAGGACATCCTATGAAAATTTTTGCAACTCCTGACTGTGATATTTGGTGTACAACCTCAAGACGCGCCTCGTACAAGCTAGAAGACCTTCATACAAAATCTCTTTTGTTCCAATCGAAACTCGATTCCAGTCGGTGAGGAGATAAGAAGTTACAAGTCGGCGACCCTTATTAAGATTTTGTTTCCACTTCTGAAGCCAAAGTTACATCAGTCGTTCAATTCTTAGGATTCATTCTCGTTGTATCGTTGCATACTTTATTTGTTTATTATAGACAGGCGTTTCATAAGGGGAGAGATCTGAAACAATAAGTCACACATGGTGCGCGTGGGCTTACTGCACTGTCATTGGTCAGTAACACTAATCTGTACCCCTTTCCTGGGACCACTGCAGCCTGAGGCTGTGTCCAGCAGTGTTGACCCACATCATCCCCACTACATTTCCGTAGCCGATTAACCTCCTTGTGTGATCATGGTGGGAAGTCAATTAAGGGCACATTAACAGTTTCAATGTCCTAAAGCATAGTCCGGAAAGAATCTTACAACATTTTGTCACATACAATCATGCGTCGTGGCCAGAGTTTGCAGCTTCTATCGAACTACTATTTCGAAAGGTTAGAAGGTCGACAGTCGTGTGACAGTCATTTAGTTGTCTTACGATAATCCTTTTTTTGTAGTGAATGCCCTGCGACATTGATGAGAAGTTTGCAAGACAAAACCTAAAACTGTCGTGCTATAAATAAGTAGTTTGGCACATTATTGTCGTGAACCAACGATAGATTTATTGTACGAAATACGCACGAATGTTGCAAAAGATGACAACTCGCGAAAGCTACCAACAACGAATAAAACAAAAGTCGTTGAACAAAAAATGCATGTCCAATTCGTCCACGCGACTGCGACTATACGAAGATTGACTTGCATTGACTCTGCAGACCAATGAGTTGCGAAATTAAATTTCGTAACGTTTAATTAATGCGCCGTGGGACAGTCGTAATCTATTCAACGGTTGAGGGATTAACCGAGCATTCCAGTAAAGCACTGCAAAATAAAGATATCGCATCGTACCTATTCCTGGTGGAACATATCCTTTACAATCTCTGGTCGCCCTGAGGTCCATATAGTAGTCACAGTCTCGGTCCTCCGTCCAAAGGCAACAATAGTAGAAGGTGACGACATCAACCAGCCAATGTGAGAGACTGGGGACGTAACCAGGGCGACCATAGGGCGCGGCTCCCCAATCATGGCTGCGATCAGGCGTGCTGCCCTGGAATGTGTCTGCAGCAAACATTAGGGTGCCGGCACTCGTGTAGCAACACTGGTTTCCAGCGCCTTCCCTGAGTAGAAACAAAAGGTTAGGTAAAATAAGTAAAGTTTAAATTATTTTTGTGTTCTTGTTTAATTGTTCTCATCAACAATTTTACATCATCCGGAGATGGTTCTTTATACATGTATATATAAACTAATTTCTAATCTCCTTTTGCAGCAATATAATGATTTTGATTATTAGACAATTATTGCCAAACATTTGGAAAAATAAAAGCCACTTGAAAGCTTTTTTCAAAGTTACTCCCAGAAATGTGTTGTTTATGTTGTTTCGATATTTACATTGCAATCATGGTGACGTCCATGACCCGAGGATATACAACTTGAGTAGGAGCTGGATCATCAGACAGCATCTGGCTGGCCAGATTTCAAATTTCACTTTCAGAATTCACCCAATCGGTTCCTTGAGGATGATCCCAGACACCAGGTCACAGTTGTTGTTTTTTAAATCTCGTGCTGTGCTATTATTTGAGAAGTATTCCAACTTTCTAGATAGCATCACCGGTCAGCTAGAAGACATTCTCACATGAAAGTTTCCGTCCCTAACTGCGACTCGAAGCCAGCCTGAACTGCCTATGCACATAATTCGAGTGCACATCAATATATTTATATCGTCCATTAACCATGGACTCACAAGATCCGCACTTTATACGTATTTTTATTAAATTGGGCCAATCCGCGTATCATTTAGAGTGCTATTTCATAATAAAATGTATAAATATATCATTTAGTTGTGCAGAATTCTCATCATTCATGAACTCTTTTAAATAAACCCAATTTACACTCAAATTTGTAAGAAACAAAATATGTTAGGAGTGTTGTTCTTTGTCTGTTTGAGATGGCTCTTGTCGGTCTTTACTGTGTTTTCGTAGATTAAATTGTGCTTATTTACCATTTGTTTATCCCCCATTAAATAAATTCTTATCTCAATCAATAACATTCCATTCCACCAGTCTTAAGTGTTGTCCAAAAGTTTGAAAAGTGGAAACAGAATAAATAAAATACAAGCGAAAGGCCAATATAAAGCATTACAATAAGAATATATGACAAAGTCCAATGAGTATTGCAACATATACCAAACTCCGAAAAGGCACAGAACAAAGGTTTTTACATGCAAGCCAAGCGAAAAGTAGGAACAAATTTGTGATGAGTCATTTAAGGAAAAAAGCAAACCCGACAGTTACCGCCTTGGAACGGTCAGTCGGCAATATGGACCGACTGGGGTGCTTAAACCGGTTTTACAGAGCTCTAACCTCGCACTTCCTGACGAGTTTCTCAAATGCAAGCAACGGAAAGAAAAACGATCTATTTGAAAACAAAATGTCCATGCGCTGATATTTTCTATACGTTATGACGAAGGTAGTGACGTCATCGAAAAATAATGTCCACATAGTGTTCAGAAAAGGAATATGGTATTATTTCGTTTTGAAAAACAACACAAAAATGGTTAACCACAAATAAAATTAACTTTCAGAATTATGAACAAACATGACCAGAGACGAATAAGACATGAGCGGATTTGGAGGGAGTCCTGACTACCCCTGAAAATTCCTGGATCCACTCCTGTTTTTATGTAAATTTAAGGGTCGCCTTTCTTGGCGACGAATTAACTCTTTGTATGTGAATATTCCTGTGTCATGTACCTTGGTTGGACAGCCCGGACACAATGAGCAGCACCACGGTGGTAAAAGCAGTTGCTGGATGATTTGCTCAGCAAACTGCACCCTGCGTCCGGCTGCCAGCGGCCAAAGTCTGCCAGGGCTTGAACTAGGTTACATGGGCAGCTGGGCTGGAACTGCAGCCATGACGTGGATTGTCTGTCCCTGTTGTACCAGTTGAGGCAGAGGGCTGACGGCCAATCGGCACCATGTCGCTGTTTCATAGCATCCTCAACGTACCATCCTAGAGGCATCACCTTGCTAGCCAGGTACCTTGAAGTAGTATACAGTAGTATTAGTTAAGGATTAACATTAAAAAACAAATAACAGATAATCGCCAAAAATACAAAATCATTCTATGACGTAGTTTTACGTGGTTAAATTTTAAATACCAAAAAATGTTATGTTTTAGTCAGGGTTGGAAACCGAAACCCTATAATGAGCAATCCAATTGCTTACCTTTTATCTACGGACACACATTTCAGTTGTTATAAAGTAACACCCATTAAAAACAATCTTCTGAATGCAAAAGTAGTCGTAATCGTTTTGAACACATAAAAAACTGGAATGGAAAAATTGAGCAGGAGGATTAGAGAAATACTTTAGCTTTTAATGTCTAATGAACACCATATAATCACTGAAATTTGTAAAGAATATAAGGTAGCGACTACCAAAGCAAAGCACTGAACGTACTGCAATAGATTGTGGACACGTACTTGAACTGTTGTGGCGTCGAGTGCTGATTAAGCCGTACTTCCAGCTGACCTTGTTCGAAGTCAAAACAATCGTCACCCTTACACCGGAAGTCTTGGGGCTGAATCCTATAACTGCCCGACATTACACGAACGTTTGAGCCGATAGTAGCAAGTAGTTTAAACTCGGGCTACAATGAAAAATCATCCGTGGGAGCAATTGATGTAAACAGTTATCTCAAATAAACTGATCACTCATCCAACTTACATCAGACCTACCTTTCTAAATCTTCTGTACCTGCTTTAAGTTTAAGGCCAGTATTCACCAATCATTCTTAAGTACGAATATCTCAAGTCATGGATTTCAATCCACAATATCTATGGCACTTTAACTTTGCTACTTACAGCTTAAAAACACATTAGAATTCATAAATTGGCTTATTTGTTGTTGTGAGAATTGTGGCTTGGGCTTAAGTCATGACTTAGGCTTCAGAGAGATTGGCGAATACTGGCCCAAATCACCATGCCATATATTCTTCTTTGGTCTTTTTCCATGTTTTCTTAACTTTTTGGCATTTACTGTTTTATCTCAAAACTTCTTGACTAAATATCCTATTGGAGGAAATAAATCAAAACGCACCAAAGCCAAAACCTTGGGCATAAACCAGATTTGATCAAACTTCATTGGCGCACACGTTTGTTCTACCCCCATGCCCCACCACAACCCCAGTATTCAAAAGCATTTCGAATTAAGCCCACCCCAGCCACTTCACTCAAAAAGCATGACATATAAGATGATACTAAATAATACACTTTTGCAAATTCTAATTTGTTAAAAAGCCCTAGGCTTAACCCCCTTGGCCTAGATCTATATATACATGTGGACTTGTTTGAAGCGATACGGATGCAGCTTTGCACACAACACATACACACATTCCACACTACATACAATTATGAACAAGAAAAAGTTGATGCAGAGCATCAAAGTCGCCGGAAAACAATGCAAATTAGAATGTTGTCAACAGAGCAGTCGACAAAAGAAAACGTTTCGCAACGCAGTTGCATATGTGAGCCTTGACAATCTTATACCTCGGACCAACACTTACATTATTAATTAACAGAACCACTCACGTAGTTTATATACAGGTCCTGTCTTTTGTAAATAAATCATCATCCAAATCAACCATCCATAAAATATTCTTAATACACGATACTTTACACTTTAATACTTAAATTTTCCCGAATTGTTGGTCTATGCCTGTCTTTGTTGGTCATTTTCTGTCATTACAATGTTAATTTGTTCCGACATTGTTACGTATACACGTTCACTTACTTTGTATATATTGATCTAAGTGTGTACTTCAGGGCGCATATAAGTCGTTATTATTAGTCATTAAATGTAGACATATGTTAAACCATATAAAATGTATCTTTCTTTTATTCATAGCACATCAATTCTAATCGGAAACAAATTGAACTAGGTATCTATCTTAAAATTGATATTTGGCACAATTACATTAGCGCTTTTTGACCTCAGTTCTGTGTGAGTTTGACTATGGTCACCGAGGTCACATGAATGTCTCAAAATTCAAAACGGATGGGAAAAGCTCAACAACAGTACAATATGCGTGGGAATTATCTTGTATAACAATCGCGATTTGCCAGACCATTTCTTTATTAAGTGCACAGGCACTAAATACATGTACATAGTAACCATAAAAGTACAACAAAACAGTTTAAATCCTAACAAAACTTGCATGACGAAGAAATGTCATACACATATTAATATGTTTCGGGATAAATCTGTGACAATTAGTGCAGTCTGCCCTTTCATACGAATTAGAGCAGCCATGTAACATAAAATAAGAATCAAGGTTTTAATTGTGATTTTTGTCACCTTTTTACGTTTATTGTTTTTAGCTTAAATGGTTGTTATCTTTAGAAACAAAAGAAACCAAACACCATAATACATCGTTTTACTGCTAAAATAGCATAAACATAACCATTAAATAATAATTCTCAAAGTTGAGACCGTTACCCCATAATCATTTCCAAAAACCAATTATAAATACAAGAAAGAGCCAGGATGTGAGACATCCAAGACGCCATAGAGAGCATGCGCTTTAAACAAGAGATGATCACAATCCTGGGAACTAAACACTTTCGTACTCTGTTGATTAATTACATAAACATTTGAAAGTAACGAATCATTACTCTGAAGGGAAGTGGAGTATTTTTACTACTTGGTTTTCCTTGTTCTCTGCTACATCTGTTTTTACATGCCTGTGATGCATCTGGTGCAATGATACTTACAGAATCACGCTCTGCTTGCAGGAAGAAGAATACGTCGTAAAAAGTTTTTCAAAAAGCTATTGGCGAAGTGTATATAATTATTTTGTCCAATAAACTTTTCATTTGTCAAATTTACCCGTCACATATCGTTAGATATACAACTATTACTGCATTTTCAGTAGAGATAACAAAACATTTATTTTTGTCGCGGAGTTTTCCCCGTAATACATCGGAGAGATTCGTGAATTATCCTAGATCTTAAGATTGCTCTGCTCTCTAGCGCAGTTAGAATACGGATTGTGTAGGTGGAGTTTCTTACAGTCAAATTTGCATGACTGTGAAAAACGCGTTTGATCGGCTACACCTAAGCAAAAAGAAATAACATAGTTTAAGGATATATTTACATAGATGTAAAATATTGTAAACCAGTGCACGGAGATGATGTTTAAATGCAAAGTAGACCGACCTCGTCCAGGTCACTTTTGGATCATTAAATATATTGAATATTGATTTGACTTAATAATAATGGAAGTTTATTATTTACTTCCACCATTGCATCATCGTAGGACTACATTCGATTTTAGTGTTCTCGGTCAAAATGCGCAACCGAAACTCTTCCTCAGTATCTATTACCTCTCCTTTATCTTCTCTGTATCCGATGAGATTAATGTCGGCCCGGTCATTGGAGTTGTTGCTTAGCAGATGGGGGTCCCACGTGACCTCGAGGGACTTTTGGTTGAGGCCGTACCATCCCCACTCAGTCAGGGTGTGGGTCAGCCCAAGGTGTTGCTTGGAACTTACACGAGCCGGCAACACTGACAAATTAAAATGTTAAATTTGTTTTACAATCAAGTTTTATGTATAAAAGAATTACGTTTATTTAAGGCCGAAACTAATCTAAACAGAACACTACCTCACTCACATTGAACGATGGTAACTTTATAGACCAACTGTCAAGGGACAACAAGAAAAATATATTTAAAGAAAAAGACTTAAGCCGTATGAAGTGATTAATGCTCCATGCAAATTAATGATTCAGTAACAACGCACGCAATAACTGAGACTTTCAAACTAAAAATATCAATTGACACAAAACTGACTACGTTATTTGTGCCGCGTGTAGTTTACAATACAGAAATCTGCACAATATTGTTAGTTTTTATAATTAAACGCTTATATGATATTCAATAATACCAGGGTCGCGTCTGGGCTTACGCACTTTCTACTGTCCGTACAGTTGCTTCCAAATTTGAAAAAAATAAAAACGTCAAAAATTTGGGCACTACCAGTTAGTAATCTTCATTATTTAAATTCTATAATTTAAGCCTTATTCCAAATTCTTCAAATACTTCTGCAACCCTACTTGATCTATTTCTGTCTCTTCCTGCTCTAAGACAGTTCTTTGTACTGAGACAGTGAAAATATCCTACAGAATGCATCTACGGCGTTCTATGGAAAATAAATCCGGTCCGTGGGGGGTGGGGGGTGAACATGTCCTTGGACCTGCCTAGGAAGACTGCGTATACTCAATCAAAGCGCTGAAAGCGTTGGAAGACTGGCGCGCCAGTTGAAAGCGTAGTTCCAAGGGATTAATCAAGATGTCTTGAACGGCGAAATGCACATTAAGGAATTGGAAAGATTGCTGTTGATGGTCTTACATTGGCTGTCATAGGGGAGCAATGAATAAAAATTAGTAGTTTTCATATAAGAATTTAATGTAACAAAACTTTGAAAAACATTTGAAGATGAACAAAAGAGAGGTGGAGAAGAACAAAAGAATCAAACTTTTCCTGCACAGATATCATTACTCGAAACATATGAAACTACGTGTATGTTCTTTTCGTTTGTACGTGACAGTCACTATCAACAACATTAGCAAATAATTCAGTATATTCATGGATTTTAACAGATCCAGATATTTGCATTTTGATGCAAGGAAAATTGAGGTTTTCCAGTTTTGACCTCACGTAAATCTTAGGTTGGGGGTCATTTTGATGCAGAAGCGCAGGATAAGTGGTCAAATTTTGCAAGAATAACCATAAATGTAGTATGTAAAGCATTTAAAAAATGAAGTAAATACTAATTGGACCCTTGTAAATATATGGAAATGAAGTTAAAGCAATTTTACAATTAGTTAAGTTCGTGAACACATGATTTGACTTATTTCAATCTGATCATGACCCCTTGAAAATTGTCAAAGAAATTCTCAACAAAAGTGAAAGCTATTGAAATCCCTGAGTATACAGTACCGTGGTTATAACCATTAACCTGGCTGTTGTAATTAGTTCATGCAACAGAAGTGCAGTGATTGTCAACAGAAGCACAGCATGAAGGTTACGTGAACGGTTGCGGTCTTCAGTATTGTAACATATATGTATATATGTAACATACATTCCACCAATGGATGTCACTGCTACCTTAATATTGCTTAGGAAACTCTCAATCCACAGAAGCTTACAAAAATGGCAACCCACGCTAGATTTTCCCGCAATTTTGGTCACGTGACTGATTTGTTTATAATCGTAGCCTCCTGTATTTAGGTCTAGATTTCAAGACAAAAAAATGCCGAAGTCAGATAGCTTACTTAGTATTAAACTAACAACACACCACAAACGTTACGAAAAATACATTATCTGAAGTTAACTATAAAAAAACCTTCTAGTTCTAATGCAGTTATGATCAGCTTCCGCCACAACTGAAGTAGTGTCAACAATGAAATGCACAAGGCCCACGTAACTTAAGAGACTGAAACAGTTACAATCCTAATTTTTACGTCGATCGCAACAATGCATTAACATAAATATTTGCAAACTTACTTACGGTCCTTGAAAGCTGAGCAGAAACTCGTTCAAAAGCACTCCGATCTATTCAAAATGGCGACCAACGCTATCTCCCGCTTGTCACGTGACTGATTTGTTTGTAATCGTTCTTTTAATATCCTTTCATATTTGTTCGAAAAACAACATTATATTGTTTCCTTGTTTTTATTTGTCGCATTTCCTTACAAAGGTTCGCATTCCTTCGTAATATTTGTGTTTTCAAAAAACGCACTACTTCTTATGCCGCACAACTACTTGAATACGCTCTCGTGGTCGCAATGATACACCCGATGTTAAAAACCGCGCGTCGCTGAGTTCACAGCATCGTTACTTAAGACTGGCGCATGCGCACCAGTCTAAAAACCGTCTAGGCACGCCCCCGAATACATGTCCGTTCGTGTAAGTTTACAGTCCTTCAGATAGTCATTGAGATCAGTCTGAAATCCGTTGTGTCAACACACGGTCAAAATGACCTGTGTGATTGCACTCGGTGTATTGTGGGTAAAGAAGTTCTTCAACATGGCTGTTATGAATACGGAAGTGATTACTAAAATGAACAAAACAAGTACGAAGAGGTATACAACAGATTATTTTGGCATTTTTTTATAAATTCTAATAGTTAAAATATGTTTCGTGCAAAAAATTTGAACTAAGATTTGTAAACGGTCCAGACTTTAACGTAGTGACGTCACACGCTATGTATAATGGACATATTACTGTTTAACGAAAGCGAAAGTAGCAAAACTTGCTCATCGTATTTTTTTTTTCATTTATCTATAAATATCAAGACTTTAAAAGTTTCTGGACATAGAATAAGGCCTTAGAATATGGTTGTTTAGTCATTTATCTTAATTCAATGAATATTATAATCGAACGTATTTCCTACGCGGAACTATTTTTTATGTAGGCACAAATCTCAAATTTTGGGTGAGTTATGAGTCGTAGTATAGAGATGACTTAAACGTAGTGACGTCACGCTATGTATAGAATGGTCTGAAATCAGCATCCAACGGCTTGGGTAATTGGCGAACAGTTAGTTTCTTTGTTTGTTTGTTTGTTTGTGATTTTATTACATTTACTTCCAGTTCAAAGACAAGTAAAACAGTTCTTGAGAAGAAAAAAAACTAAGCCATTGTAAGCTCGAGTTACCGATTGTAAATGGTGCGTCGTAAGCGTACGTTCTACCCCCGTTTACAGAGACCAGAAGGGAGATCCTGTCCCGGACGAATAGCCGTGGCACTAAACAACGTGCCCTGCTCTTGGACACATACACCGCTTCACTGTAAGGCTGGATATTCACATCAGTTGGCTGAAAAGTAGGTAATATAATAGACTAGAAAAAGTTGATGCATAGCATCAAAGTCGCCAGAAAATAATTTTAAAAAATATTCTGAATAGAAGATTCAAGAAAAAGAAAATGTTTTCACATAGAGTTGCATATATGAGCCTTGTTTTTCACATGTTAATGGCCAACAATCTTATACCTCGGACAAACATTTACATTATTAACAGAACAACTCATTTAGTATATACAGAGGTCCTGTTTTAATAAATAAACCATCATGCAAATCAATCATCCATAAAATATTCAATACAATAATTTACCCTTAAAAATACTTTAGAAAGTTTTCCGGTTTATGCCTGACGTTGTTGATCATTTTCAGTCAGTACATTGTTAATTCGTACCGAATATTTTTTCAGTATGTATGTATTGATCTAAGTATGTACTTCAGGGGGGGGGGGGGGGCATTTATGTTGTTATTACAAATCGGTGTCAAAAAGGCCAAAAATCGAATAGGCCTAATACAAAAACTGTCCAGTACCAAACCGGCCTGGACCAGAAAGGCCCACACCATAAAGGCCCATATATATAATATATATTTCATATTATAAACATACATGTATACTATATTATGTTAAGTTTATTCATGAATTATTAAGTAACCAAAACTGTTAGCGTGGAAATAAAATTCGACACAAAATATGTTTTCATAACAGTATGCCAAAAAGATTTAGTAATTTCATTTCAGTATGCCAAAAACATTTAATAATACACTCACAGTACTTAATTAATTATACAATAATATACGCATGTTCATGCAATTAAAAGTAAACAGCTGGTAAATATTAAGACTTGATATAAAAATAGAATAAATTATATACTTTCATGCATGAAAATATACATCAACGACTAATATGCAACTGGACAAATCACTAATATATATATATATATGTATGTACATAGCACACATCGCATATTTGTGGGCCGTTCCGGTATTCTTAAAAAGTGGGTCTTTTTGGTCTGGGCCGTTTTGGTCCGAGCCTTTTTGGAATAGAGCCTTTTTGACCCGACACCGTTATTAGTTACTGGTCATTAAATGTAGACATATGTAAAACCATACAAGAAAGCAATCTCCAACGCAGTGATCTCCCCCTTTCAGTAAGGAGAATCTCTGCTACCACACAGAAATCCTTCCAGATCTGGAAAGATTTTATTTTTTTACTTTTAATTTTGTGTTCAGTAAAATGACAATCGGAATGAATGCGTATATTAGAAAAACGACTAATAATGGATGAAAAAACAAATTCTAACGATAAAGAAAAAAAAGAATGTATTTATCGCTACAATCGTAACAACTCGGCCATTTCCGTCCTTTCGCCGAGGGCGATATTTCAGTGTTACACCGGTTCAATGTAAACAATCAATGGATACTGTTGAAGAAATTCCCAAAGTAATAACGGAGTTTGACTCCTCCATAAAAGCGAAACTCAAACAGATCGAGTGTCTGCAGTCTCTGTTGGCAGGCAAAGACGTCATAGCTAATCTGCCTATCCGTCTATCGTCACGTGATTTTGTATGATGACAGTGGTTTTAAGCCAGCGTAGCGATGTCGTAAACCCTGTGCGGAGTTTGACAAGAAAGAGCCAGGCTCTGAGACATCCAAGGCGCCGTAGGGAGCAGGCGCTTTAAAAAATAAGATGACAATCCTGGGAACATAACACTTTCGTACTCTGTTGATTAATTATATAAACATTTGACAGAAACGAACCATAACTCTGATGGGAAGTGAAGTATTTTTACTACTTTGTTTTCCTTGTTCTCTGCTGCATCTGTTTTTAGAAGCTGCATTTATAACATCGGTATTTAGGCTACTTTTTATAATTGCAAGCTACACTTTATGGTTGCAAGCTACCCTGTTAAAAACGGAACACTTGGTTCTTTTCTCTGAAAAGTGTCTCACGGAACACCTCCGACATCGTGTTATTGACAGTTACACTATCGTCCCCATAAAAATGCATTCCATAAGAGGCACTGCTCTCAAGAGCGGCGGCTATAAACTATATCCATCTGTTATCCGTAGCACATCCATTTTCACTCATAAACAAATTGAACTAGGTATACATCTGTAAATTCATATTTGGCACATTTTACATTATCACCGTGTCTGGTCACATGGGTGTCTGGAAATTCAAAATAATTGGAAAATGCTCAACTACCGTACAATATGCTGGGAATTAGCTTATGTGCCAACCGAGAACCATCACCCCATGTCTGTATCAAGTGAGCAGGTTCTAACTACATAGTAACCATAAAAAGTACAAACAAACAGTTTGAATCCTAACAAAACTTGAATGTCGAAGAATTTTAACACATCTGTCAATGAAAATGTTTCTGGAGAAGTCTGTAATAATAAGTGCAGTCTGCCCTTGCAGACAAATAGTGAGGTCATGTAATATAGAAATAAGAACCAACAATTGATATGAGTAATATATTAATCGTGATTTTTATCACAGTTTTTGCGTTTAATTTATTTTAATTTATTGATTTAGTTGGTTTAAGTGGTAATTGTTTAAGAAACAAAAGAAACCAAACACCATAATAGATATACATGTATAACAATGGGGTCATTTTACTGCTGAAATAGCATAAACATAGCTGTTAAAAATACGATTTCTTCCTAAAGCTGTGACTTTACCCAGACATTCCATAACCAATTATAATTATAAGGGTCGCCGTTCTCGGTTAGCTGTGGTGTATGTAACGCAAGTCTATCTGGGTCTATCATATTCTATGACGGTGACGTCACTCAATTTTTGTCACCTGTTGACACTAGATGATTTTGGGGATGCGTGCTTCTGCGTTGTAAAATATTTCGCTATATAAATAAAACGATATAGTTATTTTTTTTTATTTTTACAAATAAAGGTTTATAAATAGCATGTAAAGTACACTTATGCACACAGACACGCACACACATAGACGCGCGCGCACACATACACACACACACACACACACACACATCACCGTCTTTGAGTTTGAAAGTGCACCGTGCCCAGCATCTTATTTAGCACTTCCACGAAGACTTATAGTTCAGCCTGTTGTTGACGCAGTCGGGCTTCTCATAAAATGAATTTACTTTTTGATAAACATGGAGGTAGGCCGTAGTCAAAGAGTAAATGTTGCCTTTGTCACTCTTTAGCATCTCACCTCACTAGTTCGAGTCCCGGACGTGGAGGGAACTGTCTTCCACCTGGTATACAATGTATATTGTGGTTCTACCCAGACAGTTTAAGATATTCCTCCAGCAAAAATGGCAGGACGCCTTAATAACTGCCATAACTGTATCGCTGTGGTATACACCACACAAATATATACTCAGTCATAAAAGATGGACCAATTGTCTGGTCAATTTTTTTCCAAACCTTGCCAAAGCTGCATAAGACTCTCTGGTCAGGTCTAAAGCATGGACCGGAAATGTCAATCATCCTTCCTCCGAACATGTCTGCGTGGTCCGGATAAACGCTCAGATGTACTGTTGTAGTTATAACAGTATGATAGTAATTCAGTTACAATGATCTCTTTTCTATTCGAATATTGTGTATATGAAAGCGTTATGCAAATATCATTTAAAGGTGGCTCTGAAAATTTGACCAAATAAATAAGTGTTATCTGAAAAGATCCCGCGAAATGCGGTTTACCGATGTTCTACATCTATGTGAAAATTCAATCAACATTACAAACATATATTTCCTATGTGATCCATGCTGGACATTTAGCTATTTTTAAACTAAGAAAACCATGCGACCATTTTCTTTTTAGATAATCATTCGGGTTATTCGGTAATCATTATTAGCAGAAAAGAAACCCGCAGCGAACTGTTGTGAATAGATTTGGAAAGAATGAACATTTAGAGCGATTCTTCATCATTGTACTGCCTAACAATAAAGCAGTGTGCAAAATCGTCTAACTTAGTCTTAACTATGTGTTCATGCTGAAAGTATGCACAAACTCCCCAAAAGAGGAATACGATTGTTACATGTATTTAATATTAGTAAACTGTCGGATACCACCTTTAAGGCGGTCTGGAAAAAGTTATGCTTATGTCCGTGACCCTCGGGAAAAGTAGTCCTTTTTTAGTATCAGTAAATGTTCATTTCCTGTTGTTTTTTAATCAAACGCGGACAAGTAAGGGATTGCGCTGAATTATCCAAACTGGTGCTTTATTCGAAGTGTTACAAATCACTATGCCATAACCATAATCATCATCATTATCATCATCATCATCATCACCAATATCGCCATCATCCCCACCACCACTGTCATCATGACCACCACCACTACAACCATCAACATATCACCACCACTGCCACCACCATCACAAACACCACCACCACCACTACACTTATCGCCACCACCATCACCACAACAATCATCGCCACCATCACTATCACCACCATCACAAACACCACCACCACCATCACTACAACCGCCGCCATCACCACCACCACCACTACAACCATTATCACCACCACTACCGTCCTCACCATCACAAACACCACTACCACCATCGCTACAACCATCGCCATCCTCATCACCACTGACCCCGCCATCACAACAACAATCATTATCTTTGATCAAAAAACAAATCAAATCTAAAGCACATAGAGCTCAGTGTATTACTTACGTTGACCTGGATCCGTGACACAACCTCCTCGAACGATATGAGGCCCCGAGATCTTAAATATGTATCGACCATGCACATCACCATTCCCGAACTGGGTTAGCTCCTGGTCGAGATCTGTCGTGTCGGTCAACACATTGGTCCATCCACCACCGTGCCCGACGTTGAAACCGGCCTAGAAACGGCGGAAAAGAAACTGTGGTAAAAGTAGGAGTAATGTTTTAGAACGATCGTATACTAATTTGGGACGCGCTTGAGCGCGACGCCTATATATGAAATTTGCACATGGGGAAAGTTTGTTTTGCGGACTTTCTAAACCTGATAAAATACGGGTCCTAATTCGGTAAACGACGTCCTATTTTATGTATTTTTATATTAATTTATGTGTGTGTGTGTGTGTGTGTGTGTGTGTGTGTGTGTGTGTGTGTAACTTTTAAATCAACTTTGAAAATGAACAATAAGAAACTGAGAAAGGAGAAACATACTACGTTCGAGAAAAATACTATCTGAACAATACTTATTTGTGTAATGTGAAGTTGCTGCAAATGTGCACTTACTGCTTGTACGTATTAATTTTTATAATTATAATAAATTTGCAACTTTTTTCTACATATGTCACATCTACTTATGTACCATCTGAAAACCTATTAATTTGTGTCGGATTTTGCTTTTTATTTGGTTTTAAACCATTATAATTATGGTCTCAGGAAAATAAGTTATACATACCTTTTCTCTGGATTTATAGTATACTGAAAACTTTCAGTTATCAACAAGACAATACGACAAAGTCCTATGAGTACTGAACATACATTAAAATATGTAATGCACAAGACACAAATATTCGCATGCCAGTCTGTTGTAAAAGATACATAAAACTGTGACGAAACATAATACCAACAAGAACCGTCGAAGAATGGCGATGCTTCCCGAATTGTCACAAAAACGGCTTGTTTTATAACAATGAAGGTGACTTTTGTAAATTGAGTAGTGCTATAATATCAGACATAATCAAACCTGTACCTGAAGGTTGAAGGGAATGGTTATTTCAACCAATGATTAATCTTGGGGAACAATGGAACTGGTCATACTAACAATGGCAAAGAATTCAAGATTTACAAATCATTGTGTATTGTATTTAACAAGGTAGACTGATAGACTGAAAAATGTATTGGCTGAACACGACATTGCTTCAAGGTCACACTGTGACCTTGACCCTTAAGGTAGCGATCAAAATTTCGCGAGCGACAATTCGGCTTGATATCACGATCATTTCTGTGAAATAATTTTAAAATGTGAAAGCAAATAACAAAGTTATGGACCGGACATGATTTTGCTTCAAGTTCACACTGTGACATTGACCTTCAAGGTAAGAAACGCTAATTTTGCGCGCGACACATTTTCTCGATATGGTGATCATTTCTGTGAAATAATTTTAAAAACCGCCCAATAAATAACAAAATTATGGACCGGACACGATTTTGCTTCAAGGTCATGCTGTGACTGTGACCTTAAAGGTAACGATCCGAATCTTGCGCGCGACACATCGTCTCGATATGACGATCATTTCTGTCAAATAATTTTAAAATGCAACTTCAAAAAACAAAGTTATGGGCCGGACACGAATGCGGGCCGGACGGACAGACGGACGGACGGACTGACGGACACCGCAGCGACTATATGCTGCCCCGAACTTTCATTCGGGGAGCCGAAATAGAACAAAACCAGCAGTTACCGTATTACCTTGGAGAAGGCTATCCGTGCTAACTGATAGCTAACTGTAGTTGAATGCAGTGCGTGCCTTAAAGGCTTCAAGTTACAACTGTAGAGACCCGTAGTTGAAAACTGCAAGCTTCTTGCTTGATCAAAGGCTTCGCGTCGCAACTGTAGAGACCAGTATTTGAATACAACACACTTCTTACTTGGTCAAAGGCTTCTCGTCGCAACTGTAAGGACCAGTAGTTAAATACTGCACGCTTCTTACCTAGTCAAAGGCTTCCCGTTGTGACTGTAGAGACTCGTAGTTGAATACAGCACGCTTCTTACCTGGTCAAAGGCTTCCCGTTGTGACTGTAGAGACTCGTAGTTGAATACAGCACGCTTCTTACCTGGTCAAAGGCTTCCCGTTGTGACTGTAGAGACTCGTAGTTGAATACAGCACGCTTCTTACCTGGTCAAAGGCTTCTTGTCGCAACTGTAGAGACCCGTAGTTGAATACAGCGTACGACAAACTGCCGTCTGTCACCAGCAAAACCTGGAACGTGTTTGACTGCAATCAAAAACGAACATACATCGATTAATATTCATGTATATATGTTCAGTACCAATACTTTATTCTTACTTTTGTTAACAAATATACCACCGAAGTGAATCTACTACCAATTAATGATAGAGTTGAACGTCGGATTGTATGTCGGTCACAAATTAAGCAACTCGGTCACAGTTAGTCAAAATTGGCAATATTGTGTTGAACCACAACAAAAGCAGTTCTAAATGCTATATCAGAGCCCAGGATTACATGTTACCGTGCTGTCTTTGGAAAGATTGGAACCAAAAACGTAGCGATATTTTTCAACAGTTTTAGCCGTTGTAAGCTCATAAATATAGTCTATCTCCAGGAAGATACTAAATGTTTATAAGTCATCTATAAACAGTTCACAGATTAGCTCGACAGTGACGCAATATTTTAATGCATTTTAGGTGACTAGATTGTAGGCCTTGACCGACGTGAACATATTCACTTCATGACACAGAGAGGCTATACCTCTGTAAGAAACCCGTCTCTTTATTAAAATCAAAGCGCTGGAAGCGCTGTTTAGGCGGTTTAAGTTTAATCTTGTAAGGGATTAAAGGTGTGCAAATAATGTACTGACTTTAAAATTAACTACCAGCAAAGTTTTTCGTCAAATCATCATATGAACTTAACCTAAATCCCAAATGCACCTGTCTTCTTCTAACGCGTGCGGTAACTTCGACTGAGATGCTGAGATGATACAAATAACCTTTGTCATAACCAAGTATAGAGCCGCAGAAGGCAGCGTGGCCCCTCGTAGAATATCGCAAATATCTCGGCTTAGTAGAAAATGAATTCAGTTAAACCCTCGTTTCATTAATAGTTTGCTCTTCCCTTTCACCCCCTTGCCTCTAGTCATTGAATAGTATTCCTATGCGGCGTTGCTCATTCATAAATCTGCATTTCGTGTATATCTGAATAACAAACTATAATCACATGGACATCCAGTCTAAACAGATTATAGCGTTATG
>CM017558.1:10257064-10282064 GCA_007844125.1 Sinonovacula constricta | reverse complement strand
TACAACGACCACTTGCTACAATGTCATCGTCATGAACATACCAATCGAACATTCATATCCGTATTAACTTCTTATTATTCAACTTTCGCAACCAATGTTTCTGCCAGCAGCAAGCCTTGTGCATGTAAACTGGAAAATTCTTGCAACTGCAATGGCTGGAACATTAAGAATTCCAACTTGACCTCTGCAAACATATTATGAGCTATCATAAACTAATACTGGTTAATGACTGTAAAAACTAAGTTGAGGTATTACACTGTCAAACTTAACAATTTTATTAGCTATCGGAGGTAGCTCCCTGTCAGAGGGAGATTAATAGACACCATCTGTGCAAGCAGATACTGATATCGTGTGCCCAGCATCCCATACAGGAGTAGTATAACAAAACATGATCCGAACCGCAGAATCATCATACAAGTTGAAGGAAAAGGGGTTTCTACAGTCGATCATGATTCTGCACAAGAATTTGTATTTTTAGAATTTTAATGACTCAATGTCTTTCCAAACAATAGCTGTGTTGTAGGTTTTTATTTTATAATTCAGAGACTTTGTTGAACAAGGCAATACATATATTGATCACAGAAATGATGACAGATGTCAATTTTATAAAGCTAAATTTTCTAAAAAAGTTTCAAAGCAAATTGTTGAAAACCACCTATAACTCGGTCTATCGTTTAATTATAAATAAAAAAAAACATATTATGGAATATGTAGTTTCCGAAGTCAGTAGAGTGATTAAAAATATTGTATTTGAACTTATATTTACTATTATAACAACAACTGTATTTCAAACTTCTTCAACAACAAATTCTTCAATCATTACATACAACAACAGCATATTTTTTTTTTAATTCTTTTGATTTCTTTATATATAAACTTGTCGTGTTTGATGTTTGTCCGGAATTTCTACGTTTATGCTAGACGTAGTATTTGCCGTACAGTCTGTTTTCCTGGCTCTATTAGAATTACAAATAAGCTGTCAGGTCCCGGATTCGGATAAAATTGGATTGCATTCTCTCGTCGCACTGTCCTGGACTTTCATTTAATTACGCGGTTTTTATATCTCAACCACACGTTTGATTTAAAACACGTGCCCACGTTACGACCCGAGTAATCTATATTTATTCAATTTAAACATGAAATACGCTCACGTGACGCTTTCTTCCGAATTTAAAACATTCCGATGCAAAATTGTTCGATTTAAAAAAGAAAAACGTAAACTCGAGGGTTTTAAACACAGTTTTACACACATATATAAACAACTTGTTTTTTCAATATGACTCTCTGGAGAAGGCGCTATTTTTTAACAAATATATTTCTTAAGAACATTCTTTAGGAAAAGCCGTTTTATTGAAATGAAATTAATTATAATAATATAAAAACCCAATGAGAATAACCAAATAGTTAAATATATATTATACAACATCCCATGTGTTTATCTTTATATACTATAAAAAGTGTTACTACGTGTATAAGGGGCCGGGGCGGATCCAGAAAATTTTGGTGTGTGTGTGTGTGTGTGTGTGTGTGTGTGTGGGGGGGTTATAAATCAAGATTTATTCAACTTTATTGCAGTAAATATTAGATATATATACACAGTAAGGAACCCTAACTTCGACCTAAGCAGTCAACAGACAAGATTTTCTTTTAAAAGCTTACTATTGTTTAAGCTTACATGTATGTGTTTTCACAACTCTTCACTTTTACCTGATTGGTGAACGATGCATCCCCCATCACCCCCCCCCCTCCCCTTCATCCATCCCTGAAAGGGGCAACCATGCTTCACGTGTTACTTTATTTCTGTATAAAATTAATGAGTGTGTAGTGAAGACAAAATGCATAGTCTTAAAGTCGCCGACTTGTAGTGGGTTCAAGTCCCGTTCGGATGAAAGACGGAAGGAAGGTCTTCCAGCTGACCTGCGATGCGCCGGTGGTTCTACCAGGACATTTTTCTGAGCGTCTTTCTCCAGCAAAAAAACTGGATGTCGTATAATGACCATAATGAGTCGCTGCGTTGCATTTTTATACGAAAAACATACAAAATGCATATGATTGTAATCGTTTTATTGTGCGATGTCTCAACCCTGTCCATTCTATATATGTTACCTATGCCTACTAAATTCTACGTTATCATCTTACAACTTCACATACGAGATGTTTTCATGCAAACTCAGCAGTTAAAAGTGTAGATCTTGATCAGACAGCTTGATTAGTTGATGGTCTGTAAAATCATAGTTTTGAAGTGATATTAATTTTCATTTAGAAATATGAATAATTTCTGCCAATGGCACTTCAACCAACTTACACAATATTTTTCAGAAAGTCCACGAAGAAGAAGAGAACGTTTCACCTTCGCAGTCGAAGAAAGACAAACGCAGTGGCTGGCCAGAACACGTTTGGGCGTCAGAACTGAAACCTTCCGAATGATCTCTTTCACTTCCGGTGTGTGGATAAATCTACTGCCGGTGAGTGGATAAATCTACTTCCGGTTCGAGAATTATTCTTATTCTGCTCTCAATGACAAAGTGTGACCTGCTAGTTTGTTGTGTTGGCGGAACACGGACACACGGAAAATGAACTGATAAAAGAGTGGACGGATGTTTCCAAGCTTGGAATTAAACCACAATACTCCTTCCGTGAATGGGTTTGTCCTCTGGAGTCATGAACGCTTCGGAAAAGACTTGAAAAGAAGCTTCTATTGTTTCAGGCATCTGTTGCCCTTAAATTTGGGGATACCCGTTTACTTCGCAAGAAGTGTTTTAGAATTCCAAATTACTTTTACCGTTAAAGACTGGGCGTGTATTCAAGTGTAATATGGATCCTTCACCTTCATAATGTTACACTGGGTTTTGTTAACCATGAAGTAATTAAATTTTACACAGATTATGCAAACTTCATTTGAGATGACTTTTTTGTGTAAGAAGTCATACCCTTTTTCGCAACAAAAATATTGTTATCAACATTATTTGCATCATTTAATGTGTTAAATTTATTATCTTTATTGCGTATTTAATACATGATATTAAGAAAATGTTTCCAAAAACGCATAAATAAAACTGGCGGTCTTTTTTTCCACTTAAACAGAAAGCGTATTTTTTAAATTTCATTAAAATCTGTTTTGAACTGACTTAAATCTCTAGTGGTCCAGAATTGTGCCAAATTGTGGTTATTGTTGTTGTTGTTTTAATGTTGTTGTTTATTTCATCTCTTTAATTCTTTTGTCACATCTGTACTTGTACGTTATATTTGTTCAATTGAATTTATTGTATATTCCAATTAAAAGAATAATATCCTAAATAAAATATCAGAGTTGTATATTAATTTAATCTATATATATGTATACACTGTATCATTTTATCAGAGAAACCGCGTTAATTTATAAGTATTTATATACTTTAAAGCAACCTTGTCATCTTTTGTCAAATTTGCAATAGTTATTTCGTTTTGGTTAGTAACAAGCAAAATTTTGTTGAACCACATTCACTGATCGATTTGAATATTTCCTCTGATCATTAAGTTATATATGAACATGCCGTCCATCAAAAGATTGTGTCGTTTCTAAGTTGGAAGAATCAAACACATTGTGACGCTTTTAAACTACCTTTATCCGTTTTAAGCTCAACGACTGCGCGTGAATACGTCAGTCTTAAACCATACACTAATTGGCTCAGTAGTGACGTTATATTTTAAATACATATACGAACGAAACATTTAGTTTGCCTTAAGCATAACAAGCTCATCGTCATATACAAAACAATATAAGCATAGCATGACATTAAATGTGACAAGTGAACAGTGAGTAAAAGGACAATCACAATTAAAAATATGAAATACTAAGTAATATTTAAGTATTTCTTTAGAAATTTTACTTGTACAATGTATATTTACAAAATTACAATAGAGTGTCTCTTAAATTAAAAGATTTATCACAAAATAATGCAATATTTTTAAGAACCAGTATACTTTCACTTTGCATAAGAGTGATATATTTAAACATTTTTGTATTGGTGTAAAAATAAATAGGAATATACTGTTTTCTAAAGGCTGCATATATGGGACATTTAAGTAAAAATGAAATTCATCTTCTATATTATTCAGATTGCATATAAAATGGTGCGAATCGAGTGTGATGTATCTACAATTGACAATGACCAAGTTGTTTTAATTTTTACAAATATCATTAATAGGAAACACTTAGTTCATGGCTCAAGTCTGTAACATACATGACAGTACAAGAGACAGTCGGATCCGAATGGTCGTATGATTAGGTCAATTTGAGAATGTATAATGCCTTACTTATTTCCTCTTTTGATGAAAATGTATAAGCAGCTCAAGATATGTTAGCTCTATACTCTAAAGCCATTGAATACATAATAATATATGTAATGTATACACTATTCTGGTCATGAACAATACTCTGTCCGTTTTTATGCCTTCTAATTTTGGATAAAGAGTAGATTATTTACTTTAATTTTCCAATAACCAGTACAGGTAGCCAATTGAATTGAATACATTTAATCTTTTATGGCATAAAAAATGCATATAGTTTTAGCGACACCACCTCCCATTCCTATTAAAAGGTCACGTGAAATCAATTAAAACATTGTACAAAAATGCAATTGTATATGATTTTATGGCACTGAAGATATAAAAATATAACTCAACCTTTATTATGTGTTCCCGCCCACCCTGTGGAAATATTCACATATTATAACTCTTAGTCTGCTAAGAACGAATTGATCCGACTCAGGCAAAAAGTATAGATCGAAATCAGCCAGCTTCAGTGGAGATATATCTGCTGAGGATCTGTACTATTTGCTGCAGTGTCTTCAGTAATATGTCTTGTTACGGTTTTATTTAGTTTGCAATATAAGTATCAAAGATTTTGTATTGTTAAGTAATATATGTAGTACAGTAAGGGCGAATAACACTCAAAATGTACGAATGCTTGCTGATTGATCGACTATGACAGCTAGGCTTATAAACGTACCAGGGGGTGATTAAAACACCCGTAAAACTGTTGTCATGTAGAATAAATAAGTACTCCCTTCTTCGAAATTAATGATTAGTCCCCGCTCCCTTCCCGCCTAAACAAAATGGACTAGGCGTCATTCATGCTGATTTCCAGTCTAGCAGACGACATTTTGTGAAATTCAAAAATTTCAACATCTCTCCTAATCGCCGAGAGAAATGTACCTGTCATTCACGCGGAACTCACGCGGCTCACTTTAAAACATATCTTCAAGAAGAGCGGGGCAGTAAAATTTCAGTTCTCTGAAATTGATATTTTAATGCAGGAGATAAACTGGCATGAAGGTCAAAAGGGAGCCAAGTTCGATAAGGATATGATTATCTCGAAATTTGTTGAAGATAATGTAACTTGGATGTAAGAAAACTATTCTCAGTTCCAATTCCCCTATTGTTGTTGTATTTTTCTCATGAGAACTTGTTTCGCATTTTTTTCAGTTTCTCCAATCAACGGCAGAATTACAAATAAAAAAGCAAAAAAAGCAACATCAAAAAAGCAAAAGCAAAACAACAAATAAACAATAAAAAGCAAATAAACAAACGAACAAAGTAAATGATTACTAGGAATTTCGATTTTATTGACAAAGATTTATGTAAAATTCTTTTAACAATAGTATACGTGTGTATATTTACTTTCTATGCAATGTCATAATATTACGTTTCATAGGCAATCAGCGGAAAGGTTTTTTCCGCTTAATTAATGTAAATTAACAAAGATGTATTGGCTTTTTGGTCTTTGGATTTAGTTTTAGCTTGATATGCTTTGCCATGAGCACTTTTACGTATTTATCAGCAGCTGAAATATATAAAACAGTAAGTATTTCCGTTCTAAACAAAACTGCTTGTGGTTTATTTTGCAACCACATGTAATTTTTTTTTAACTGGTGCAAGCGAATAAACAACTTCTGAAAGTAAAATCCATTTCTTTGCCTCGAGCATTAATCACAAAATATTGTAGGTAAATTTATTTTCGTAAGTTGCTCTTTAAAGGCGGAATGAATCACTCTGCATATATGTGATAGTGTATCAGTGACTACTTTAATTACAGCAGGCCATATAAATCTGCTTTAAATATTTTTGTAACTACTTCTTAGTGCGACTCTAAATCACGGAAAGCGCGACAGTTTTTTTTTCATCACATCTATTTTTACGCACAATTTTGCTAATATGGTTTTGGAATCGGATATAAAACCTTACGTTGCTATTGCAAATTTTTTATACCGTATTATTGTTATATAACACTTTTAACACCATTATAAGCCAGAATGAAAGCTTATTTAAACCATTCCTTCGTGGTCAAGCGCTGCCAATCTATTTGGTAGTGACTCTAAAAGTAGGGAACTGTGATGCGTATGCAGATATAGCATTCGCCCTATTGCATTAGACTTAAAATCTCTGCCAGACAAAAATCCCTTCCGTTCATTTTGACTAAGACGGACAATACCTCACCCGCCCATGTAAATATTCCAAGGCGGACCTTTAATAACACGGAATTATTTCTCACAAAAAGCCAAAGTCGAGAATTATTTTAGTTTTATTAATTGGCGGGAAGGATATTGTCAGAGGGATTTTGCCCACCTATGCAAAAAATAACAATAGAGATTTTGTTTCAGGACAATTTGTCCGCTTTGAAAAATTTAAAGGTGGGATTTTGACCGCCTATGCTAAATTTAAAGGGAGGAATTATAACCGCGAGTCATTTTGTCTCACACCCTGGTGTTACATGGACACAAATCTAGGATACCAGCAAGCAGCTTTAAGCCTTTAAAGAGTATCATGTCATGTTTGCATTTGTACTAGATTGTTTTCTGGTTCAAAGTAGATGATACCAACTTAAACCTACATTGCTATAAATCGATGCCACCCATTGAATTTAAACTTGTCATATTTGCATTCGTTCTTCATTAATATCCGTCCTGAGTAGAATCAGACCGATTCTCGTGTTGGTATCCAGTACAAAGAATCAAACTTCCACCGTGGTCGGACTGGAGGCTTTCTGCCGATAATTGCCATTGTGGGAATGCGAGGTCGGGCCATCAAAACTGCATTAGTACTGTCATTTAAAACGTACATTTCCATCTGATACGCCTAATACAAAACACACGTTTAAAAAATCCGCAAATCACAAATATTAAGAATACACATCTCCGTTAGAGGCCATCAGCACAACGTTAAGATGCCACCCAGGAATTTTGGACATTTCAAGAGGTCACAGTGACGGAGTCATTCCAACTCTAATGATGTAAGTATGTAAGTATGAATCCTCGGGTCTCACGTTAGGCAAGAGGATGTGACTTTTAAGAGGAAAGTGAGGCGAAAACCTTTCCCGATCCTCAAACCCCAGCTTTCAAGCAATCATAATATGCCCGAACGAATAGTGCAAAACGAACATCGTGTATTTCATAACCCATTAAACCTAAAATGACAAATGGTTGCGTAAGTAGTTAAGTGCTGTCAGACACGATTTGGTAAATATGGTTTTCCGGAAGAGATTCTGATTCTGAGTTACATAAACTGACATGAACGGAAGAGAATACTTGAATTAGAGATATGAAATAAACGAAACCTACTTTCCTTCAACTGACAGCTGTAACATAGCATAGTTTGAAAACATCCCCGGCAATGAACAGGATTCGAAACAGGACATGCGGGTTGAGAAGCCAGTACCGTAACCACTGAGCTAAAGATAATAGGGCTCTGTACACAGAAGCACGGAAATGTGCGCATATTGAGACTTGAGTGACGAATGGAACCATTTTGCTGACAACTGAAACCGACTGTTATACGCCCCTATACACGCGTCTGATGAAACCGACTGTTATACGCCCCTACACACGCGTCTGATGAAACCGACTGTTATACGCCCCTATACACGCGTCTGATAAAACCGACTGTTATACGCCCCTACACGCGCGTCTGATGAAACCGACTGTTATACGCCCCTACACACGTCTGATGAAACCGACTGTTATACGCCCCTATACACGCGTCTAATGAAACCGACTGTTATACGCCCCTACACACGCGTCTGATGAAACCGACTGTTATACCCCCCTACACACGCGTCTGATGAAACCGACTGTCATACGCCCCTATACACGCGTCTGATGAAACCGACTGTTATACGCCCCTATACACGCGTCTGATAAAACCGACTGTTATACGCCCCTACACACGCGTCTGATGAAACCGACTGTTATACGCCCCTACACGCGTCTGATGAAAACGACTGTTATACCCCCCTATACGCGCGTCTGATGAAACCGACTGTTATACCCCCCTACACACGCGTCTGATGAAACCGACTGTCATACGCCCCTATACGCGCGTCTGATGAAACCGACTGTCATACGCCCCTACACACGCGTCTGATGAAACCGACTGTTATACGCCCCTACACACGCGTCTGATGAAACCGACTGTTATACGCCCCTATACACGCGTCTGATGAAACCGACTGTTATACGCCCCTACACACGCGTCTGATGAAACCGACTGTTATACGCCCCTACACACGCGTCTGATGAAACCGACTGTTATACGCCCCTATACAACCGACTGTTATACGCCCCTACACACGCGTCTGATGAAACCGACTGTTATACGCCCCTACACACGCGTCTGATGAAACCGACTGTTATACGCCCCTATACACGCGTCTGATGAAACCGACTGTTATACGCCCCTACACACGCGTCTGATGAAACCGACTGTTATACGCCCTATACACGCGTCTGATGAAACCGACTGTTATACGCCACTATACACGCGTCTGATGAAACCGACTGTTATACGCCCTTATACACGCGTCTGATGAAACCGACTGTTATACGCCCCTACACACGCTTCTGATGAAACCGACTGTTATACGCCCCTATACGCGCGTCTGATGAAACCGACTGTTATACCCCCCTACACACGCGTTTGATGAAACCGACTGTTATACGCCCCTATACGCGCGTCTGATGAAACCGACTGTTATACGCCCCTATACACGCGTCTGATGAAACCGACTGTTATACGCCCCTACACACGCGTCTGATGAAACCGACTGTTATACGCCCCTACACACGCGTCTGATGAAACCGACTGTTATACGCCCCTATACACGCGTCTGATGAAACCGACTGTTATACGCCCCTATATACGCGTCTGATAAAACCGACTGTTATACGCCCCTATATACGCGTCTGATAAAACCGACTGTTATACCCCCCTACACACGCGTCTGATGAAACCGACTGTTATACGCCCCTATACACGCGTCTGATGAAACCGACTGTTATACGCCCCTATACACGCGTCTGATGAAACCGACTGTTATACGCCCCTATACACGCGTCTGATGAAAGCGACTGTTATACGCCCCTATACACGCGTCTGATGAAACCGACTGTTATACGCCCCTATACACGCGTCTGATGAAACTGATTGTTATACGCCCCTATACACGCGTCTGATGAAACCGACTGTTATACGCCCCTATACACGCGTCTGATGAAACCGACTGTTATACGCCCCTATACACGCGTCTGATGAAACCGACTGTTATACGCCCCTATACACGCGTCTGATACGGTTATACGAGAACGTAATCGTTATGAGACCGAAAAATCTTTATGACAACTTACTCTTAAAAAACACTCTTAATGAGATTACTTTAGGACAACGCAGTCATTATAAGACAGTATTATTATAATATTTGACAACATAAGCTTGATAAGACCAAATAAAACAATAATGTGTATAAGATTACATATCGTAATACGACATCTTTTTTTATTTCATGATACGCTTTATAATAAAGCATGCCCTTTATACGACACCCATAGGACAACTCAGTCTTTATAAGACGCCATGGAACAACATATTCTTAATAATGCAACATAATATTTAAAATTAAACAAACGATTTTTACGACATCAATATAGAGCAATGTAATTATTCACTTATCAGACCACCATATGACAAAATACTCTTTATATGACAACATAAGACTACACAATTTTTGAGAAAGAACATGCTCTTTAAACACCAACATTTGTATGCTAAACAATAGTGTTTGATAAGACCGACCAGCCTTAAATAACAATATAGAACAATACAATATTTATAAGACATTGCGATCTGCATAAGGTATTATCCTCTTTATAGAAAAAAATCTTAATAAGACAATATACTCACTTGCTAGACAACCAAAAGACAACATAAACTTTGTAAAACAATACAATCTGCACCAAACAACACATAATTGTAAGACAACACACTCTGCATAGGAAAAATACATGTACTTTTCTTACAAGACAACATACCCTGCATAAGTCAATATACATGTACTTTCTTACAAGACAACACATTATGCATAAGACAATATACGTGTACTTTCTTACAAGACAACATACCCTGCATAAGACAAAATACGTGTACTTTCTTACCTGACTACATACTGTGCATAAGACAATATACATTATCTTTCTTACAAGACAACATACTCTGTATATTCATGTACTTTCTTACAAGAATATATAAGCAATCCACTCGTCATAAGACAACCCACTCTTCATAAGGTTACCCACTCTTCATAAGACAACACACTCTTCATAAAACAACTCACTTTTCTGTGACTGCACATTATTGATAAGACAGTCCATTATTCGTAAGACGTCCACTCTTCATAAGACAACTCACCATTCATAAGACAGTCCACTCTTCATAAGACAACCCACCATTTATAAGACAGCCCACTCTTCATAAGACAACCCACTCTTCATAAGACAACCCACCATTCATAAGACAACCCACCCTTCATAAGACAACCCACCCTTCATAAGACAACCCACCCTTCATAAGACAACCCACTCTTCATAAGACAACCCACCCTTCATAAGACAGTCCACTCTTCATAAGACAACCCACCATTCATAAGACAGTCCACTCTTCATAAGACAATCCACCATTCATAAGACAGTCCACTCTTCATAAGACAATCCACCATTCATAAGACAGTCCACTCTTCATAAGACAACCCACTCTTCATAAGACAACCCACCATTCATAAGACAACCCACCCTTCATAAGACAACCCACCCTTCATAAGACAACCCACCATTCGTAAGACAACCCACTCTTCATAAGACAACCCACCATTCATAAGACAACCCACCCTTCATAAGACAATCCACTCTTCATAAGACAACCAACCATTCATAAGACAGTCCACTCTTCATAAGACAACTCACTTTCATAAGACAAGCCACTCTTCATAAAACAACACACTCTCCATAAGTCACCTAACTCTTCATAAGTCAATACAATCTTTATTAGACAATCCATTCTCCATAAGACGTCCCAATCTTCATAAAACAGCCCACTCTGAATAGACAGCCAACTCTTCATAAGACAGTCCACTCTTCATAAGACAACTAACTTTCCATAAGACGTCCCAATCTTCATAAATCAGCCCACTCTGAATAGACAGCCAACTCTTCATAAGACAGTCCACTCTTCATAAGACAACTAACTTACCATAAGACGTCCCAATCTTCATAAATCAGCCCACTCTGAATAGACAGCCAACTCTTCATAAGACAGTCCACTCTTCATAAGACAACTAACTTTTCATAAGACGTCACAATCTTCATAAAACAGCCAACTCTTAATAAGACAGCCTACTCTTCATAAGACAGTCCACTCGTTATAGGAAAGCTTACTCTTCATAAGGCATCCTACTCTTTATAAGACAACCCACTCTTCATAACGCAACACATTCTTCATTAGACAACCCACTCGTCATAAGACAGCAAACTCGTTATAAAGTAAGTCACTCTACTGTGACATCGCTATTTTTATATGACAATCCATTCTTCATAAGACAGCACACTCTTTATAGATAGCCCACTCTTCATAAGACAGTCCGTTCTTCATAAGACAGCCCACTCTTCATAAGACAGCCTACTATTCTTAAGACAGCCCACTCGTCATAAGACAGTCCACTCTTCATAAGACAGCGCACTCTTTTTTTTAGACAGCACACTCTTTATAGACAGCCCACTCTTCATAAGACAGCCCACTCGTCATAAGACATCGCACTCTTAATAAGACAACCCACTCTTCATAAACAGTTAGAGATTATATTCTTTTAAAAAATCAAGGTAAACATAGCACAGCATAATTTTTTATACGAGGTATCGTTTTTTAAAGACAATATAATCTTATGATGGAAAACATGACCTAGAATGAACAATTAAGCCATCGGGGCGATATTTCATCCAATACACAATTTTCATTGTGGTATCAGTTTGGTTTTCTGTATGTCAATTTACAAACCGTGTCTTGGACGCTTAAAATTAATATTATACATGTCAATTCTGTTATGAGTTCTTAATGGGACATTTTTTCTTTAATTGTTAACATGTATACAGTTTTACTACATTTAACATATTTAGTATTTATTCATTTATGTTTTTGTGCACAGTAAATGCCATAATGCAGCCAACATGAATAATCTCATTTACGGGAGTTAAATGAATTTGAAATGTTTACTTTAGAGTGCGAGAAAGTTAGTAGTTTACGTGCATAGAAAGCGAAATACATGTACACTATATCTGCATACTGTGTTTTCGTTATAAATGTGAATGATTAACAAGAACAGTGTGTTTCTGTAAGTAAAAAAGACAAATACAGGTAACTGATTCCAAATATTACCTGGTAACTATGTATATCGTTTTGTAAATTACAATTTGTTTTCTTTTCTTTTTGTCAGGATAATGAACGCTCTGACAATATAAACCAGACACCAGATACACGCGTGTGGCTTTCTTCAGACGGATCGACAGCTACGAAAAATGTTATTCCAACAAATCACATACAAATCTAGACCATCAAATAAATACCTTTAAATAAATAGATCATATTACGCTTAATTAATCGAAATGACGTCACTGTCATGTACAATAATAGTATTTTACATTGAGTTCCCGTGTTTTCGTTTCATGTTTATCAGATTTTGCATTGTTAAATATTTGTATTGCTTATAACGCTCGCTCATTAACTTTAAGTGAAAAATGTGATTTAAATGTATTTGATAAATAAATACATCCCATCTACATCAAAGGTTAAATGTGAAAACGACCAATACTATTCGTTTATCATTATCTTGCATCTACACCTATGCTACAGGCGGTCGAACGGTATTTCGTCTAGAAATTCACAAGCCTCTAGTAGAAGCACTTGCATACACTTGATTCACGTTTATTTTACAACAAAACTGTTTCAACGACGAACAATTAATTTAAAACCATAGGTATCGAATCTCACCGGAGTACATTACGCGATGGAACGAACAATTCTAAGGTTTTCGTATCACCGGGACACGGCTATTCTTTCGTTTACATACTGCTTACTACTACACTTTTGTCGCCGTTTTATGCAGTTATTCAATCTGATTACTTTAGCGTTGTGCATTCTTGCTGAATCTTTCAAAATACTCAAAATCAAATTTAATAATAAAGTTTGTTCACCTCGAAACCATTGTGACCTCACGGTTGGTTGAGGAGACTGCTACAGGTGTGTATGTGAAACGTGCGTGTTGCGTCACTTGAATGTTGATTGATTGTATGGGATGAATCCCGGCTCCTTGGCCCGCTAGATGTCTCCACTGTAGGACAGTAAACGCTCGATTTGTCTTCACGAGCTTGTTCTATTGATCCAGAATAATAAGAGTCGATTGATACTGCTGGAGTTCATTGTTTGCAAATACTTCATTCAATTAACAGTGTGCGGCTTATGTTTCCGCACGCATGTTGAACAATAATTTAATTAACTGATTAAAGTGATCAACTTGGGAATCATAACGAACCCTTCCTTGCGGAGGTGAGATGAGGTGGGTCACGCTACTGGTTTCCCGCGTAAATCATTTGGAAACCTCGCATCTCACATTAAGGCTTGACTCCAGCTTCAACTGTGGCTGGTTTGGTTCCTTCCCGGGCCAGTAATTGGTCATAATTAACTTCTGTTGTTATTTATGTGACTTCATTTCTTCACATACTCATTAATCAAGGGCAGCGGTCTCTTGTCGAATCAAACATTCTCCAAATTATTCGGTAACTTCAAAAGTCTTATTTTAATGTGACGAAATCAAGACATGTTACACGAAAACATGTATAGTTGTTTAAATGAATAGCGTTGTTATGGCGATATTGCATGGTATGAGGATCAAATAGCCGAACATTAAAATTAAACAGAAAACCCAAATTAGCAAAAAACAATTATAGATTTATGAACCTTTGTTGAGAAGTTAATAAAAATTATGTTGGTAAAACATGCCTGTTTGACAAACCTGGCGTTAACATAAACACACGGTGATTGCTGCACTGACGCTCACTTAACAAGTGGATGATAAATCAAAAAGAAAGCAGAAGCAATCGCAATTAAAAATTACTTTTAAAGTCATTGTCGACTAGAGTTCCATTTTCAAAATTAGTGCAAATAACGTTTCAAAAGTATCACGTTATACACAGCATGACTGTTTTCCTCTGTTGCTATAACGAAAGAATCGACAAAAATATCAAAATTTGTAATCTTTTAAAATCTTTTAGCACTGACGAGTCATAAAAGTTTTTTTAATCAGTTCGATCGATCCCGGAATGTTCCGCTTAATTACGAAAGCGTGACGCGCAATTAGGTACTAACTTCCTACAAATGGTGACGCAGAATGTATACACATTAGCAAATAATAATATACATATCACTGACAATTGTCCTGTAGGAAACGTCGAATTCAGAAATATACATCAGCACTTATGTTTATTCTTTACTAATGACCAATGGTTAAGATTCCAGTACCTCAGCGATAACATTAAAAAATAAAAAAGATTTTCAAATATGATCGACCGCGAAAGTAAGGTTTATTTGTGGTCTTTTTCTGCTAATCGTGGAAGATGAAGATGATGTCAGATGCCTCTTGTCTTAACCTATGGGGTCCGTGTTGTCCATTTAAACACTGCACAAAAATCATCCTATATATTAAAACTGACTATGTTGTTAATGGTATTTCTACGCCCATATATGTAACTGATAAACTAAAACGGTAGGCCTACATTACATTACAAGGGAAAAGGGACTCTACATGTATCTGCAATTTACTCGCATCCCTTCGAAAATTAACATTCAGATCTTCGTGAAAAGCATACTATCATATAAAAAAACCCTGTATCTTACAAGTTCGAAACATGCTTTTAAAGCTTAGGGAAATCAGTAACGCCCTTAATGTTCTATCTAAAACTTCATCAAACATGGAGTCAATGAACGATGCTGGTCTCTAGGATGATAAGAGGTGCTTTTAAACCGCTAAATAAATCAAGAGCGGCGGTCGACAGAAATAAAAACAATCAAGTGATAAAAAAGAACAATTGTTAATTGGCTATCCATCGTATCACGCGAGATTGGGTCCGTTTAGACGTCAAAATGCGTCATTTCGAGTGTCAAAGTTCAGAGACAGAGTCGGTTTCACTTAATCGTTAGCAACCGAAATTCTTTAAGCCCCTATTGATTAATCTAATAAACGTGTTATTGTGATTGGGCCATTATCTAAAATCCGCACTTTAATCACTCTTTAGACGACGACAAAGTTATCTCTCGCCCAGAAACAACGGTTTAATATTAAATTATCCGCCGGATGGTTATTGTTCCGCTCGGGCTTAAGCTAATTTGAGTTGGCAGAAAGAAATTTAGTTTCCGATCATCGGCACTACTTCCCGGTCGTGGACGAATAAATTCCGCTTTAATGTCGTGTATAAACATACATCAGTTGTAATCCTTGCGCCGCACTGCGGCCCGGCTCCTCTTGTATTCGGCAGTCCTTGGAACCAATCCCTTAACATACTACATTCGATAAGAATCTATACTATTATATAGTTCTTAGTTGTTGTTTGCTGAAAACATTTTAACAAAATACGTTGCATTGCTAGAGACTAACGTGCAAATGTTGTAGATCCCGATCAGACAGCAGGAGATAAACGCTGATCGGAATGTGCTCCTATTGTCTGACCCATATTTACTGGGCAGGCTAAGGGTTCCGGAAGATCTGATACCGCCCGCCTGGGACTGTGGTGCCGTCTTGGGTTTCCAGTTTTGACCGATTGCTCGCAGAGGCAGACAGACAAGCGTGTTGTTGGTTGTGTTTTCTTGCGATAGTTATGAAAAGATCCACGGCTTCACTGTGAAACAATTACAGTTTTACCTATGTCTGCATTATTTTTATATGTCTGTGTTATATGGCGACAGTTTGGGGGCAGGGAGTTTAAGTTGTAAAATAGAAAGTGTCTCTGCAAGATTGCCACTGAGTTTCTTTGGATAAAAAAAGTAGTCGTAGAAAGACAAAGATTTTACTTGTTGCAAATCCTACTCATATATACTATATACTATATATTATATATTATATACAATATACCATATATACTATAATAAACTGATTAAAAACAAAATAATTTATATAATAAAAATATTGTCTTGGAAATAATTTCTTATCAAAATATAATACTACATGATGATTTTAAAATGTTTATATTATTTTATGCCAAACAAACAAATATTAGAACTTATAAGTGATACTAAAAGTTGACTGTTCGACTTGAAAATAACACATTTTAAAGTCTCCTTATCGAATAGCCACCTTATGTCAGTGGAAATAGCCATGTTAGTGCATAAACTATAACTAATTCCACAAGCTCATACCTTGACCAATGTTTGTATCTGCCATTTTACACTAGTCAGCCATTACTTTAAATACTTTACATACATGTACATTTGTCTTAGTTTGAAAAGAAGTCAAAAATGGCAACCATGTTACACGAAAACAAAAAATGCTATACCTTGTATCACTACGCGCATTTCCAGTGAGTTAAAAAGTCAAATTCAAATAGTGCTTGAAATACACTTGCTTGTTCGATATCTTTTCTTTTTTTAAAGTAAAATATAAATTTGAAGTCTTTGTGAATATGTTAAATTTGAACATGTAGTGCAACATGCGGAAAATGAGATACTATTAAGAAAGCATCAACATGGAAATAATTTGTACATTAAAAAAAATAGGTTCCAGACATTTAATAAGTGTATTTAGGTGTGTTTGTTTTTCTTTCTTTCTGATGGAATATTGCTATTATTTCGACTCATGGTCAGCCATTATGAAAAACAAACAATACAAAAACAACAAAAAACCATCAAACAAATAACAAAAAACAAAAACAACAATAATAAAAACAACGACACACACAACAAGAACAACAACAAAAAACAGTCATCAACAAAATATTCTCATCACTATACTTCCCGGGTCAGAAGGCACCGCAACATTGGCAGTTAGACATATTGTTCTTTGGGTATTAACCAGCCCATTCGACAAGGTTTTAAGAGAAGGTCGATAAACACAGATGTCAGGATTGAGCGTTCTTGAGATGCCTAGACCCGAGCTGTTTGTGACACAGTGCTCTCACATTACAAGCAGGAATAGTTTACAATTGTAAAACAAATATGAAACAACCCAACAATTGGACTAAAAAATCAAAGGTGATGACAAAATGATAAACGGTTTATTTTAGTGTTATGTGATTTATATAGCTGTATTTGAAATATGTAAAATATTAAAAGTAAAAAATGATATGTAGAATTTTTGATCGCTTGGTGATAATTTGTCTTTCAATAAAAGCGAAAAGTTTAAGTTGATAACTTAAAATATAACATAAAAGCAACTTTGTATCCTTGATTCTTTAACATTTGTTATTACACTAGTAAATAATGATCTAACTTATGCTGAAATGTAAGAGTATGTATTTATGATCGTTTTTTATTCACTTTGTATTTTGAGCAGGAGGCCTATATTTACAATATTGTTGATTTGATTTGAGAGTTGACATAGATTTTTATTATGTGGATATAGATAAAATCGTTAATGGTACATGTGCTTTTGCTAAATATTATTTTTTAAACAAATAACTAATGCAATATGTCTGCTACATTTTCTTGGGTAGAAATATTTTTTTACTTAATATCTACTTTTTATTTCATAGAATTACTTGTTTAGCTTTAAGGGATCGGGAGTGAATACAGCAGGACAAAACATAACTTTAATCTTCAATGTAAACAACTACTGTATAATATGGAGAATGGACATAAATGAATATAAATGAATTACAGCAATTCCGGTTAACAATAATATTTCAATTTAAATAATAACTGGTACAGTAACGGTCATGTTCATCTATGTAATGTACAGCCCAACTGGAAATGAAGATTCACGAGAGAAAATTTAGTGTTTTTTTCTGTTTTATTAATTAATTAATTAACTAATTAATTGTTAAGTTATCAGTGCGGATAAATAAAAGCCATGTAGACAGGCGTTTGAAAACAAGACAAAGAAGAGATAAGGGGAGAAAAATATGACACTAGCTTTTAAATATTCTTTCTGCTGAAAGATATTTTTTATGTATTTGAACTTTCTCTGAACGTCTGCGGCATTCTTACTCAACTCACCTCAGCTATTAAACTCATTACCGCTCTTCGCGGTTAATAGGCAAACATAATATACAAAACAAACATTCAACAAAACAAACATCCAATCAACATTAAATATTTACGAAAAACACGAGAAATCAATGAAAAAGGCTTTACAATATTTCATCTCAATGTCGTAATGTGTAATTTCTGTAGGCTACACGTCGGATGATCTGTTTAAAGAGATTGATTTGATTGGCTAGTTTTAAACTTTGTGTTTATCGGGCGTAAACTCCGTTTGTTGACATTGATTTAGATCTATATTGATTGAAAGTGATTAAAAATATAGATCTATTAGCTTACGCGTCATTAATTTAAAGGCAGAAATGTCTTAACATATTATTATTATATTTTAATAATAGCCTTTCACGATGTTAATGCGCTGATCAGGCGTCAATCGCATCCTGTGGAAAACGACGTTAAGAATGACGTCATAAAATTCCAAGGTCAATAACCCAGACCCGCCAGTTTTAAAGGTGATATCCGGCTGTTTGCCACTGTCAATTATATGTAACAATATCTACACTCTGTTTTGGGTATTGGCGCATAATTTATCTGCAGAAGAAATAATATTTTAGTATAAGCTTTGACGATTTTCAAAAGTATCTCAATATAAGTGCAATGCAATTCGTTAATAAACACTTAAAATGTCCATCCTTTTCAAATCTATAAATGAGAACAATCGGGATTCCTGCTACAAATAGGCATCGACGCCACAACGGATGTCGTGGATGAGCTAAACCATAAATGGTCACGTGATTTTCTTAGTTGAAAAATAGCTTACTGAGCAGCGTGGCTCAGATAGGAAATACATGGGTGTAATGACGATTGTCGCGTTATGGCTCACTTTTCAGACAGGTGTAGGGCATCAATAAACATCAATTTGCGATATTTGTTCAGGTAATAAAGGTTTATTAAGATGTTTGATGAAAATATTTTGGCCCAAAATGCCGGGGACCACCTTTAATACCGAAGAAAACTTCACGTCAAACTCTGTAGTTCGATACCCGTTTCACTGAATGATCTTCAAAATAAAATAAAATAAATAAAAACAAAAATAAATAAAAACAAAAATAAACAAATAATGTTATGGGAAAGTAAAAGTCTTATTTTTTTCCGGACATAATGTATTTACACATAAGACTTAATAAAAAGAAGAGGCAATCTTACGTGCATCTCAGGGGCGATTGATATACCATACAAAAATAATTGCGCTTTTTTTAAAATGTCAAACTAATTCTACGGAACAGTGCGAACTATTTCGTGATAATTCATTTAAACTTATCTAAATCCTTGATTACGTTCCCGCTAATCTTTCCCGGCACTAAACTTATCTTTTTCCAGGAACTTCGGTTAGTTTCTTTACCGATAGCTTTTGTAACGACGTCATCATCAAAACTTACACGCGATTGGCTGAAAAAATTAGCCAAAAGAAAATACTGCAAGCATCAGATAAGGTTGGCGTTATTATACAAATCATCGACGATAAGAAAACAAATTGTAAATAAATGTTATCTTTCAGTTTATTTTTGAGTCGACCATGCAGTTAGTTGAACAATTTTAAACCGCTATACGATCTCTAATGTACGACAGTTATGTTTAGAGTAAATCTTGGTTTACGAGTGATTAGTTTTTCATTCATATAACTGATGTGATGGTGAAGCTGAATTTTAATGGGATCCAACAGTAACATATCTATCTAGCAATAGCTTTTTGTTGTGGGTAATTTTAGCATAATTTCTGCATGATCGCATACATTACTTTAAGTAAAGACATATTCAATACCCACTTAACCGTTACACTGAACCAATCGTTAAATAACTCGCTCTGTGTGTTCATTCTATCCAACTCCAAAAAAACCCATCTCTGCTTAAAGTAAATATTGACATCAGAGCGAAATACCCGGATGAGGATTTAAATCTGATCTTAAAAGTTACTTGTTACGTGGTTTTCTTTTCTATTTTTTTTTTATCTTTTTTCTTATTTTTATTACATCGCACTGACACAATTATGGTCATATTGGCGATGTCCACCTCATCTATTTCGGTGATTTGGTAGAACCACCAGCGCACCGCAGGATAGCTAGAAAACCTCCCACATGAAAGTTCTCCACCAGACCTGATCTCTGCTAAAACAGACATGGACGTCTGAGCAGTACCATTTGTTCAACTTTCAACACGAAGGTAAACTCTCTGCCTCTTTTCACATTCACGCGTCTTAACCAACTAGCCAGCAAGCTAGCCAACCAACCAGCCAGCCAACCAGCCAGTCAGCAGCCAACCAGTTAGCCAAACAGCCAGCCAACCAGTCAACCAAACAACAAACCAACAACCCAACCAACTAACCAACCAACCAACTAACCAATTAACAAACAAGCAACCCACCAACAAACACAATAAAGCATACAGTATGTGCCAAGTATCAACATGAAACACATCTAAATAAATGAGAAACAATGGGAATAAACAAAAAACGTCCTGTCTTAACCAAAAGTTGTACATGTAGTATAAGATTTTAACAATGTTAATATGTTTTGTTGATAAAAAGCACCAAAAAACTATGTCGACCAACTTTGAATTATGGAATCAAAATATAACTGTCTATCACCAGATTATATGCGAACATGCTTTTTTTCAAACAGATGGTGTTGTCTTTAGGGAGGATCAATAGCGGCGCGACTGTTTTTACCCTGACTTTGTTGTTGTTGTCATGTCGCACCAACACAATTACGGCCAGCTGATTATCGGCGGAGGAAGACACCAGACTTAACGTCTATATAGAACCACCTGCGCACTGCATATCAGCAAGAAAAACTCCCAACATGAAAGATCCCTCCACGACCGGGTCTCCAACCCGAGCTGTGAAGGGCTCAGGAGTTTTAAGTCAGCGACTCTAACCGCCCGACCAAGCGCGCCATACCACGCTGATTGGTTCGATAGTAATACAATTTATTACGAAGAATGGTTTTCTGATACCAACTCGCTTTAATAAACGTTTCAACGTTTTATGTAAATACTATGTTATACATACTTGTTATGGATGCATCAAAATTGTACATGACGATTTGCTTGATTTAACATGTGTATTTCCTGCTCAAACGAATTTTTGGCACCATAAAAATGGATCCCGTAGACTACAGGGGGGCGCTATGTATCAAATAAATAATAAATGTCACAATAATATTTCTACAGATAGCGTGTTGATTAGAGGTTTTATAACCTAAGGTTCACGAGATAACACTTTAAATACATCGATCTCTCAGTGTTCAGTCGATCTCGCGAGGAAGGTTCCAATGTACAATAGCGAGGGCGTGTGAATCATACACGTGTTTGTCATAAACTTAACATAGGGAAAAAACTGAATAAATATAATATATTGCAAGAAGATTAGATGTACATTTAGCTAAAGTAAGACTAATACCATATTAAATTGTAATGTTGTATAATAAATTACAAGAAATGTTACCAACATCAAGCAACTAGGCCTGATACGGACACCGACATTTAAAATAAAAGTGCACAGGTATTGTCGAAATAAATACAGTCAAATTTCGTTCACTAGATGTCAGTGGGACAGCACATTAAACATACAGTGTAGGTATTTTACAGCAAATTTATATGAATGCCAAGAAAACTGTCATAGAAAAACAATAGTACAACGAATAAATATATTTGTAAAAACAACAACCAAACATCGAATGCCATACATAGTACTTCGAAAAATAACACATGCGTAAAATACAAGAAGTATACCTTAAATAAGTACATGTCGAGTCAATTATCTCTATGCGCACTTTGCCAAGAACCTTTCTATGTGACATATGTGACGTTGCGATCGGTGGGTCGCGGGCTCAAACCTCATACCTGACACAGGTAGCCTTTGAGTTAGACCATTTTGTACCCATTTCTCCAGGTAACTTATTATACTTCTTTTTTTTGTTACGTCGCACTGACAACAATAATGGTCATATTAGCGACGTCCAGGTAATCAATGGTGGAGGAAGACCCTCGACCTCTAAGTTAAACCACCGCCACAAGGCAGTTTGGCTGGAAATCTTCTCCATATGAAATTTCTCGGCCCGACCGGGACTCGAACCCACGCGGGTACGGGCGCCCCACTCATACCATGAGTACAGATACAATTCAAGAAGTTAGTTATATATATTAATGATTTACTCTCCAAATGTTCCATGTTATTTGTTATATTTGTAAAATTGTGATTGTATCACGTGACTGTTGTATTGTCTTGTGTGAATGTATGTTTGTATCAGATGATGTACGTATGTACAAATCTCAATAAACAATGTTCTGTTCTGTTCTGTTCTGTAAGGACCCTTACAGCAATAAGGTCGGAAGTGCTCCTTTGTGTGTTATCCTAGATAAAGAAGAACAGAGAAAAGAAATCTCAATCGTATACGACCGTTCAAAAACGCGAGGCACAGGTAAAATATAAATTGTAAACAAGAAAATTGTGGGATGCTAGAGTGTGATTCATTTTATATTGCTATGTATCATGTATCAGTATTGCATATTACTATATCCGTGTTAATTATATCTGCTAAATAAAGAATAAAAATATATTTCCGCGATACGTACATCCTACATATTTCCTAGAATGTAAACATTCATTCAGTATTCAGTGGATCGATGTGCTCCGGTGATAATCAGCATCGCAATAATCGGTCGCAATGATCCGTGTCATTTGTTGAGGTCACGTGGTGCCTGACCGCCACTGAAGGGAGGCGTGAGGGATCAGCGATTTTCCGCTAATTTAACGGCGGATAATCACCGACCGACCCCACTGACGAATGGCCCAATAAAGACGTATTCTCCAGGGGTCAATTGGTCCCGGAAAATAACTTAATGGAATTGTTTGCAATCTATTTCTGTTGTCAGCCGTCAAAACTGATCTGTTGACACGGCCATCATTCGGCCCTTTATTTGTATGATAGGTAGACTGGGTCTGCTTGTGACACTCATAGATGGTAACTTTTATAGAAGCTTATTCTTCTGTTGTAGAGATAATCAAATGTTTATATTTATTACTAATATATCATTATTTCTTTGGAGCGGGATGTAATTGTATAAAATATGCTAACTCTTTAGAACAGACTTTAAATACAAGGTTACTGTTATTGTAATAAGGTCATTTTACCATTCATATTACTTTCGTATAACAAACATTTTGAAAGAAAAATCACGACCATACTGTGTAAAAAAATAAATTCTCCGATGCGACGCATCCAAAAGATACATCAAAATAAATAGGCCTACTTGCTGTTATGTTATAAATTGCTTGCGTGTCTGTAAGCACTTGCACGTGCTTTGTGACAAAATCTGTAAGGTCTTTACAGTATTCCGCCCACACGCTCACCACCCACCCCACCCACCCCACCCCCATTTTTTAATTACAAAATCTAAATAAATATACCGTTCATATTTTCTCAAGCAACTCGCAAGATATCAAAAATTGACACTGTTTTACACACGTACGCATTTATAATATAATTTTGTCCAAACACGCAGTGTTTTTAATTTGAAAGTGTTATTTACTTACAACAACGATTTAATTAATATGAAGACAATTAATTAAAAGAAGTTTTAATCCGGTTTATTTGTTGTCTAAACCGGTCTTACAATTAATATTGCACTTCGTTAATACCCAATTAGTTAGCATAGACACACACTTTTAATTAGAATAAACAAAATAATGTTTATTTAACGCACAAACAACCTTTGAAACGAGTATTTTCAGTAATTAGGTTTAACCCGTATCTTATTAAAGGTATGCAAAAAATAAAAACCTCGGGCAAAAACACTTATTCTTGACAATCTCGTATATTCACGTGTCACATGCGACATCTCGCGATAACCTCGAGAAATTCCGAGATATGGGCTAACGGCGCCGCCAAGATGCCACAATTTGTCAGCGATAAACATTTTATTTCGGCTAATTGTACGTCAAAAACTAGCAGGAAAGTAATAAAATAATTGATAATTGTTCTCGAGTTATAATCATAATAACGTATTGTTTCTCCTTCACCGTCTAGTGTTACCTGCCTGCGAAACACGATTGTAGCGAATGCACACGATATATCAATTAAGGTACAGAGATCACGAGTTTCTTGTTTTACTTTATGTAATTTTCGAAAGGAAAATATTGTATTAATTTCTTTCGAAATAAAATTCCTAATGAGGGACAAACTCACGACTTACCGATAAAAGTTTCAACATATTTTTACTACTTAACGTCTACAGCAGGTTTGTGATTTTCCTCGTTGTTGCAAATGTTTAACAATTTCGCGCATTTGTTTGGTAATGTTTGCTTTTTAGAAAAAAATCTTTTTATTTAAACGTTTTAAAATAAATATATTTCTTTTATGATAACTTTCGGAGGATACAAGCATTAAAATTTTAAATCTTAA